>JADRCD010217550.1:11878-21999 GCA_019843815.1 Montemys delectorum | reverse complement strand
GAGAGAGAGAGAGAGAGAGAGAGAGAGAGAGAGAGAGAGAGAGAGAGAGAGGAGAGGGAGAAGAGAACAAAGAGCAAAGAAGAGAGAGAGCAAAGAGGGGAGAGAGAGAGCAAGAGAGAGGGGAAGCAAGAGAGAGAGAAGGGAACAAGAGAGTGAGAAGGGAACAAGAGAGAGAGGGGAGGCAAGAGCGAGAGAGGAAGAAAGGAACAAGAGAGAGGAAGCAAGAGAGAGAGAGGAGGGAATAAGAGAGAGAGGAGGCAAGAGAGAGAGGGGAAGGGAACAAGAGAGAGGAAGCAAGAGAGGAAGGGGCAAAACCACCCCTTTTATTGTATGAGGCGTGGCATGCCTGGCTTGTGGTCAGATGACTGTGTGTAAGGTCCAGCTAGAATGCTGGGAGTTGGAGGCAGTGTCTGCCTGATAGAGCACACATCTCCTGCAGGGGCAGCTGTGAGGGGTCTGGGCTGAAATCTGAGCCATGGTCTCACGAGCAATTCACTGAACGCCTTCTGTCCCTCCTGAGCAGATGCTCAGTGGGTCTCCAGGGTTCAAAGTGGCTCTGCTCTACTGGACTCTGGCTGTTAGAACTGCCCCACACACACACGCACGTGCGCACACACACACACACACACACACACACACACACACTAAAATAAATAAAATTCATAAATAAATAAAATAAAACTTTGTAACCCAATACAACCCAAAGACATACTAATTTGACACTTACATGCTGAAGAATACTGGCATGAAAATATTGTCTTTGAGGCTGACAAGATGGCTGAGCAGGTAAGACTGCTCTTCCAAAGGTCCTGAGTTCGGATCCCAGCAACCACATAGTGGCTCACAACCACCCGTAATGAAATCAAACGCCCTCTTCTGGTGCGTCTGAAGACAGCTATAGTGAATTATGCCAGAGAGAGCAGAGCCAGAGCGAGCAGGGCGGCAGAGGTCCTAAGTTCAATTCCCAGCAGCCACACACACGATGATAGCTCACGGCATCTGTACAGCTACAGTGTACTCATACACATAAAATAAATAAAATAAATCTTAAAAAAAGAAAATATTGTCTTTGTTTTCCATAATTATTATGTTTCTAAAGAGCAGAAAATTGCACGCACAGCAAAAATGATGTAGATCACAACATACAACAGTATTGAAAATTAGATATTTCAGGCAACACTCACTGGTGCCACAGCACACGCTGGCACGCATGGGACACATGTGGATTCAGGACCATGGCTGGAGTGAAGTCATGTGACTCAGCACAAGCAAGCACCTCCAGAAGAACATTACACATTTGATTTCTGAACTCATTTTTGGCCACTGCATCTCAGGGACTACGCACTTCTCAAGACTCCTACACATATTCAGTTACGGGATCCCTTATGAAGTCATGACTCATGATTTAAGAAATGGGACTCAAGAGCATCTTCGTGAAGAATGAAGTGGGGATCAGAGGAAGGGACAAGGGACCTTTGAATAAAGCAGAAAGGGGAGGACATCATGGAAAATCAAGATGGGCACACAGAGGAAGCAAAGAGCTGGAGCCTCGGTTTGTATGTTTTACTGGGATGGGCATGAAATCTTTGTTCTGCATGAGGAGTCAAAACTGTGCCCAACCTCCTTTGGCTGGAAGGAATAATAAATAAGTAGCCAAGGAAGAACTAAGTAGCTGAATGAATCCCAGTCCTTCTGGTTTTAACTCTGTGGTCAGTGAAAAGGCTGTTCTTTATGGACTAAAATTCAGGCTAGAGATATCAGGTAGCTAACCAAATTTATTGCCTGTAGTTGGCTTTGAGCTGGGAAGGCACAGTTAATTGTTAGTGTAGACTGTTCACCCTTTTATCTCTGTGGTCAGTGTAGGGTCCCAAGCTGCTCCCTGGATTCCTTTTTAACTGAGCAGAGACAAGCAGTGTGGGAAGTGTTTGGGGAAGTGTTAGCGTTGGAAAGTCTTAAGTTGCCTCTGGAGTATCTATCTGCCTCCTCTCCCAAGTCTCTAGCTCCTTGCCTACTCTATCTTATTCTGCATTTAACTAGATACATAGGAAATGACACTATTTTTTAATAACAATGTCCAATGCTGGTACAAATAGCACAGATATGGACATTCTTCCTTGCTATGGTAGAAATGGGAATGGATCTTTCTAGACTAGAAAAATCTAATATTTTAAAAAGTTTACAGTTTTTTTCCCCTCAAAAGATCTCCAGAAATGGGAGGGTAGTAGAGAGTTCCATGAAGATTTCCACTGTATTTTTATTTTGAAAAAAGATTTATTTTATTTTATTTTATTTTATTTTATTTTATTTGAATGGGTGTTTTGCTTGCACATATCTGTGTACAGTGTGTATACTTAGTGTCTGCAGATCCTCTAGAACTGCAGTTAGAGATGGTCCCACTGCCATGTGAGTTAGAGTCAGCTCCCACTGCCATGTGGGTGGTGGGAGCTGAACCCGGGTTCTCTGCAAGAACAGCCTGTTAACTGTGTTAATGTGCTTTTAACCACAGCGTCATCTCTCCAATTCCACATTGTACTACTCTTAATGAACAGCAAGTTTTAATAAGCAACCAAAGGCTTAGTATGGTTTTCAGGCCTCTAAGGAGGTAGAGGAGGAAGGAGGGAAGGAAAGAGAAGCTCTTTAATAACTTCTCTATTTAATCAACATTAACTCTTCTTTAGATGTTATGAGTTCTGTGGTCAGCTACGGTCACACAGTTTTCATTTCATACAGCTTAATGATGAATAATTTACATGCCATAAAATTCACCTCTTTGAAGGATAAAAGTCGATGACTCTAGGAAACTTTTGGAGCTGAGCAATCATTACTGGAGACATTGTAGAGCTCTCCACTGATGTACATCAGGCAGTCATAGAACTATCAAGAGGCGAACTACACAGTAGCTAGAGACTGCCCTGACTACAGACCCCTTACAGCAGGGCAGGATGTGATAGTCTCATGGTAAAGACACAAGACTGCCACAAAGCAGCTGGGACCAACATGGCTGACCAACCACATCTATGCATCACTAACCTTCCAGAGTTGCCTGTTCCCATCATGCCATAGCTGCAAATCCCCTATGAGGATAGGAAAGGGGAGCAAATCCCATTTTGGAACAATCGTAACCCATTTCTGTAATAACTCAAGACAATTCTCCTATCATTAACGTCCCCAGGGAATAAACTACATGTATAAAGGCCCAGCAATGTAGCTCATCCCTTAAATGTACCTTTGCCCTAATAAACGTATTCTTGGTCATTTACTTTGTCTCACTGTATGCTGAATTCTTTGCTGGCAAGCAGAACCTGAGAACACAGAATAGGGAGTCTCAATCGATTTATTATCTTCAGAACCTGCTCCATTCTCACCCCCAAAGACCAATCCTTTGTGCCCATCTGTAGGCAATCCTGCAGGTGCCTTCAAAGCTTCCACTTTGTCTCAAGATAACTCTACGTAGTCTTAATGTATTATGAGCAGATATGTCCATGTTATACTGATTAGCAGATAGTTAAATCTTAGACATATACTATATAGTGGGGTTAGAGTACATAAAAATGTATACTTTTAAAGAATTAACGTGGGGATTTCGAGATAGCTCAGCAGTCTCTGACTGCTCTTCCGAAGGTCCTGAGTTCTAATCCCAGCAACCACATGGTGGCTCACAACCACCTGTAATGAGATCTGACGCCCTCTTCTGGTGTGTCTGAAGACAGCTACAGTGTACTTATGTATATAATAAATAAATCTTTAAAGCCAAGCAGTGGTGGCGCTCGCCTTTAATCCCAGCACTTGGGAGGCAGAGGCAGGCAGATTTCTGAGTTTGAGGCCAGCCTGGTCTACAGAGTCAGTTCCAGGACAGCCAGGGCTACACAGAAAAACCCTATCTAGGAAAAAAAAAAAAGAATTAACGTGGTGCTATAAACAAGTGGTATGATTTTCTTATAACTCATTAGAGCCTTCTGGTAGCAGGAATGGTGGCACTCCAATACCAGTTGAGGCAGAAGGATCGATTGCCAGTTCAAGGCCACCAAGAGCAATATGGTGAGCTCCTATCTCAAAACACAATTTAGAAAATCATAAAATACTTGCCTAGCGTGTGTGAGATTCTAGGTTCACTCTTCACTAAGAGGAAAAAAAACCCGACTGCTCTCATCCCCCTACATTCAGCAAGGTGACATCCACAAATACTCGTGTTTCGAGCAGTGCTTCTGGAAGTATGCAAAGGAGGCCAACACTAACATTGTCCCAAGCCCCTGTCTCCGAGGCATATCAGTAATGGCCACTTTGCCCCCACTTTGTTAGCCACTTTAACTGGAAGATGTTTTTAAACGCTCACCTTCTTTATAACTTTGCTTAAAGAGAGTCTGGGAAAAAGCCTAGCTGTTTCTGAAGTGGACAAAGTATTCTCACCCAAAATATTCAGGAATTTGGTGCTCAGGAATAAGCCTGGCTGATTAAGAGACTGGCCAATATGTTGTTGGTTAGTGCTGAACAGAGACATCCCTAATTAGGGAGCATTTGTGTCATCTGATCTCTGATCCTTGCTTCAAAGTTCTCCCCACACAGCAGGGAGCACAAGGAGAAGATTAAACTTGATTTAATGAGAAAATATTTTTACGTGTTCAAACATGCAGTATCAAGGCAGTAGCATTTTTAGATCGAAAATTACTAGGAAAAACTGCTTTGAGCATTAAGAAATTCTCCCAATGACAAAGGTCAACAGGAAAGAAACTCTTGGCAAAGTGTGAAGAACATACAGTTTAAAAAAAAAAAAAAACATAGACAAAGGTTCAAATCTTGGAACGGTCACCAGTTTGTCTCTGTCTCTTCTATCTCTGTCGCTTGTCTCTCTTTCCCTCTCCGGTCTCCCCTTCTTTCATCCTATCTGCCAGTCCCTTACCTCTCCAAAAACGTAAGTAAAACACTTCAGTGGAAAATGGCTCCAGGATTTTCTCTGCGTGAGTTTGTACTGGCTTGAATGTTTTTTATTCAGAACTAAAGCAACTAAATTTGGTCTCTCCCTTGCCAGCACAATCTTCTGGTCAGCCATCTGTCAGCTTCTCTGTCATCTCCCACTCAAACGCATAAAGTGAACCTCAAAAACACTTACGTGGATGCGCAGGATTGTTCCGAGGCTCAAACAGATGTGTACTTACAGCAGCTCTCCATTCTGAAGCCTCCATGGTAATTACTGTGCTGACAAGAAAAGTCACAACACAGGTACCGGAGGCACAGCACACGCGTGTCAGCTAGCTCTCACCTTCATCCTCAGTACATGTTCAGGATGTCTGCGCAAGTCACAATATTTAAAAACATTTTCCCCATTAAATAAAAGAAAAAGATTGCATGTGACTCCTCCGGTTTAAAGCTCAACACTGTTTCCAGTGGTTTTTCTTTTCTGAAAAATTAAGGTTTTCAAGCCACAAAAAAAAAAATATATATATATATATATATATGACTTAACTGGATTGAGAGCATACATTCAAGATTTTCATAAAATAATCATGAGAAAGGAGAATAAACTTGCAAAGTCTAAATCTATACAACTGCCTATCAGATGCATGCACATTCCTTCTAAAAAATAGGTCAAAGTTTAAGTATATGAAAACCTGGTTACTGATTAAAGAAAAAAAATTTCCGGTGTAGTCATCAGAAACTCAGGAACTCTGATGGATCTAATGGCAATACTTCCCAGAGATTACTCCGATCCTACGATCTTTACAAATGTGCTAAAGAAAATGATGGCTTCCACAATTCTTCCTCTTTCCCCCCTTCTCATCTTTTTCTAGCACAGGGTCTAGCTTTACAGCACAGGCTACTTGTGACCATCCTCCTGCCTCAGCTTCCCAAATACAGGGATTAAAGGCATGAGCCACTATGACCTGCTCACCATTTTGTTAATTAAGAAACTAGTTAAGGCTACCTCAATTTAAACTAAATGCTGTAGCCAAGGCTAGCCTTTTAATTAGTACAGCTCCCGTCTCAGTTGGTCATTCTTTAGCTCATATTTGTAAGCCCTAAGAGAAAGGAATTAAAGTTATGTTATGTAATCTTCCCCAGGCTAGTATCTTCTACCTTTACTCTTTTCTTTCCTTCTGTGGTTTATCTAACAAATGAAAACCACAAGAAATTCTAAACTCCAAAGGTGGGACAGAATAAAATATCCAGACAGGGCCCTTTTCTGTTATGACATGTCTACTCCAGAACAGGTCCCGACACCTGGCATAGGAACCCAGAACTGACTGCTTGGTGAACAAACGATGATTCGTTAGGAACTTTCCATAGCATAGAAGGATATGTTGCTAGACAATGAATTCTGGCTTTGAATCTGTACTATTAGGAAGCTGGGGTGATACCAAGCTTTGCTACTTGACACATAAGAAAACTAGCTTACACTTAGCCAACAACAACCTCGTTTCTCTTATCCACAAAAGGGGGATGAAGACAGGAAAGGCCACTGTGTGATGAGAACAGCGAGCAAATAACAACACCATTGAGTTTCTGTAACTGATCACATTAAATGATTTAGAACCATTTTCAAATCTCTATGCAATAATTTATTTTTAGAGGGGTATTTGGTTTATAATCAAAAAGGACAACTCTGCACTAACAAAAGACTGTAATTACCTTCTTTCCTCCACTTCATAATTATCTCCATATAAACTGTACATATTCATATCTTATGAATTCTAACTTCGGGGTGCTATGGCCAAGATTACTTCTGCTCTCTCTTCTGAGGTCTTACCCTCTTCCTTGATGTTACTTGTTATTTTGAGATCTTTAATACTTTTTTGTTCTTCGTACAGAACAAAAGGCCTTCCTGCAGTCCCCAGCTAGGAGACTCACACACCGAAGAGCCAGGAGCATGTTTAGGCAGTCTAGGGCAGTAGTTCTCAACCTGTGGGCCAAAATCCCTTTCATACAGGTTGCCTAAGACCATCGGAAAACACAGATATTTATATTCTGATTCATGACAATAGCTACATTACAGTTATGAAGTAGCAAACCCAATAATATCATGGTTGGGGGGGGGGGACACCAGACCATTAGGAACTGTATTAAAGGGTGGCAGCATTAGAGAGGTTGACAACTAATGGGGTAGGGACTCTAGGGGGCACAGCTGGGCATGAGGCACCCGGGAGGGTGAAGCAGCGTACTCCCTGAGATCTACTTGTTTTTCAACTTCTATAACCAGAAATGTGAACACTTCAATTACATTAGTTATCGCCTCACAGAAATAGAAATGATGGCATCAGCGTCTATTAAGAGACCACCTTAAAAAAAACACCCCCACGAAACTGCTTATTAAGTTAATCAATGCGCTTTTTATAACATTGTAACAAATGCACTGAATTTTACTGCGAAGGAGAAAACAGTGTCTCCTGATTGAACAGTGCACTTGGCTACCATCAGGTCACATGGGGTATAAATGTGTCTTTTGATGCATGGACCTCTTGAAAGTCCCACTCTCAATTGAAATCCTTACAGCATTACAATGCTATCCTGGACTCTTGGAAAATACAACCTCCCCTCCCCCCACCATGGGCCTTCGAACTCTATACATTTTTATCATTTTCATGATGTATTCCTGTGTTGAACACTGGGCCTAGAACAGAAAGGGCTCTAAATGGCTCCAGCACCGTTATATTAGCAGTCATAACCAGCTCTTGCTGAGCAGTAAGGTTATAACTCATACGTTCAAAAGTTCTCAGGGTCAACCTGCAGGCGGGCCGGGAACGAGGCCGGACAGCCTGGGCTGTGCATGCCAACTCGGTCACTTACCTTTCATAGCCTTCTCAATTATGGTTTTAATAAACATAAGTTCAAAACTGAGCTACTTCTGCTTCCCCACTAGACTCTCCTACCCCACTCGGCAGCCCCATTCGTGCTACAAATCCTGGTCTCCCTCCATTTAGCCCAACACGTTGTATATTACAAATACCCACAAATACCCGGTGACCAAGGACTGCAAAGTACAGGATATAAAGGGGCAAAATTGTTAAGAGAGAGCAGAGAACCCTGGTTAGCTAACAGCAAATACTGGTTAGTTAACAGCTAACCCTAGTTAGCTAACCGACAGGTGAATTACCTCACTATTTTCCTACTAGTCAGGTAACCATTTTCCAGGCCCAGAACCTGGTACAGCCAGACTTCATAGGCTTTTTTGATTCCAGTTTAGGGTTTGGTCTAAGCTTCCTGCTCTCGGGGAGGAAGTAGATGAGAGACTGGGGTATGTTCCTGACGTGTAGCAGAGAGGGCAGAAGGTCTGTGTCTAGACTCGTCCCATAGTACAACCACTGCCCATTAAACAGGCCCTGCTTCTTCTATTGCCCACCTGCCTTGCTCTACCCCGAGCCCCCAGAGGAAGCAGAAACTCTCCAAACAGCCCCTGAGGCTCCACTGCCTGAGCCTGCAGTAGTCTCTCAGTCCGCTCCTTTCCCAGCCGGGCTCAGGTGAACATGGTGGGGTGGAAGCAAAGGACTCCACTAGGAGAGGGTGTCTTGCTCCTTCTCCTTTGCTTCATGTACGTTCCTGAGGATGCAGTGTGGATTCTGTAGGCGCTGTGGACCTGCTGCTACTTCTCCCGGGGACCTCAGGGGAGCCCCGAGCCCTACCATACTCAGCGCCTCATGCTTGCCTGACAACTGCTTTCATCACAGAGCAATCACCCAGCCCTCAAATCCTTCTCGGTCCTGTGCTCCTTCACAGTCCTCCTGTTACAATGATCTCCCTACTTATTTACGCTGGCTTTTGTTCTTATAAAGGACAGGGTGACTGCGGCAGGGAGGACAGTGGTGTCCAATCTGAGAAGTAATTGGTAAGATGTCAATGTCTACCTGGGTGGAGGATGCATAGGTAGGCGGGTAAGGTAAGCACACTGGCCAAAGAGCCTCGTTTCTGTGTCCACAGTCTCACTTCTTCTTAATACACCAAATCTACCCTTTATTTCTACGTAAGAATAAAACTATAGAGCCAGGCGGTGGTGGCGCACACCTTTAATCCCAGCACTTGGGAGGCAGAGGCAGGCAGATTTCTGAGTTCGAGGTCAGCCTGGTCTACAGAGTGAGTTCGAGGACAGCCAGGGCTATACAGAAAAACTCTGTCTTGAAAAAAAAACCAAGAAAAAAAAGAATAAGACTATATTCTAAATTATAAGTAATATAAAACTATGTTCCAAATATAACAATAACTCTGTATTATTGTTTCCAATTCATAGATCTATGCCATCAGAAAGGGAGCAACAACCATGAGCCTTATTCACATCCAGGGGCACAGCCTGTAGACTATTTAAAAAACCATAAGTCAGGATTCTGCCTAACACAGGGCAAAATAACTTTTTGGTTTGTTTGTTTTTCAAGACAAGGTTTCTCTTTGTAACAATCCTGGATGTCCTAGAATTCACTTTGTCCACTAGGCTTCTCTCAAACTCATAGAGATCTATCTGTCTCTGCCTCCCAAGTGCTGGGACTAAAAGCATGTGTCACTATGTCATGATGAGAGCAAAGTACTTTAAATCAGTGCTACTTGTCAAAAAACACTAGCTAAAATCTGTATTTATTGCTGAAAGGTGCCTTCTCGTTCTTTAACACAGCTCTGATTCTTTGGTGCCCTGCATTTTTAAAGCCAGGATATATGCTAACGGGCTGAGAGTGTCTATCACAGATCTGCAGATGTTCAGGGACTACTGTCAAGGTGAAAACGTGGTGCTCAGAATCGAGTTAAGCCATGATCTGCTTGCTCCAAGTGCTGGTTGGGGCTTGGATGGGGATATGGATGGCACCTCACAAGGAAACATCTACCAAGTTCTTGTACCAGCTCTGCCTTCTTCAGTGTACTTCCTCCATGCTGCACCTATCCTCAGAGCCCCTGGAGAACCCAGGAGGTTTCGGACAAATCTTAGCTGACCCATGGAAAGGTTCATTTACTTCCCTTTGCCCCTATACCTCCAGTCCAACTTTCCCATCTTCCCTGGACAAGCAGAGAAAGCTCCTTCAAGCAACAAGTTGAAAGATTTTTGGTCCTGAAATGAGTGGTAAGTTGGGGATCAAACTATATCCAAACCAGTGAGCCTCCAGTATATATACAACATCTGAGCCAGTGAGCCTCCAGTGCACAACATCTGA
>JADRCD010217549.1:12166-32552 GCA_019843815.1 Montemys delectorum | reverse complement strand
AGCTCATAGAATACTTATATAGTATGAATGTAGATCAGGTTCAAGTATCAGTACCAACAAAATAATTTTTTAAAGTAATATATAAATATAATCTTTTAAAATATTATGTTTTTCAAATTGGTTGTCTCTGTGTGTTTGTGTACATATAAATGCAGGTGCCTGCAAAGACCAGAAAAGGATACCAGCTCTTCTGGACCCAGAGTTACTGGTGGTTGTAAGCTGCCTGGCCTCGGTGGTGGGAACGGAACACAGGTCTTGTGGAAGAGCAGTAAGTGCTCCTAAGTCCAGCCCCTATAAATGTAATTTTTAAGTTCATCTACAACTATTATGGAGACTGTTGGTGTCAGGAACAGAAATTTGGGTATATGTATGTATATGTATCCAAATACGTATATATAGCCAAACATATATTCTACATACACACACATACACACACACAAAGAGAGAGACAAAGAGACAGAGAAACAGAGATATAGAGAACAAGCACACAGTGACTAGAGCCCAAAGACTACTTTAAAATTCTGGCTATATCTGCAGCCGTTTTATCAAGTTACTCACAGGAATATCCTCCATTTCTCTCATTATTTGTTAATTATTTAATTAGCACGTATAATGAGCCAAATGGTATTCTTGGGATACATGAGAGAGGAAGAAACAGATAAAGGGATTTTTATTCTATTGCAGGTCTTGTTTAATATTACTTCCCTCCTTCCAGAACAGCCAAATGAGTCAAACGAGATATACCTCCTGGGAGCCCTGAATTGATGGTCTCATGGAATGTCACTACTGGCTGGCCAGAGGCAGAACGGTCTCCTGAGGAGGACTTGAAGACTCCTCAGGCAGAAATACAGATAAGCATCCTCAGAAATGGATTCCAGCACTCTGGCAGTAGTGGAGATCAAGGGCTTGCTCTGGAGGACTGCCAGTGAGTGATCCAGAGAAAAGAAAAAGCCCCCAGCTACCACCACTACCCCACCAGCCCTGCCCAAAACCACGGATCCCTGGCCTACCAGCAGTATATTAGGTACTTTTCTCATTAAACAGCTTGAATCAAACCCTAAGTTTCCCAAACTACACTTTATATATTCCTGTATGGCTCTAGGTATAGTCTCCATGTCTCATAAATTACATGAAAATTACACATTTGGAAAGCAATGAGTTCACCGTTCAGGCAGGACAAAGAGACGAGCCTCTCTGAGCGTGAGGGAATTCTTCAGTTGGCTGCCCTCACTCCTTGGCCGCTATAGTTACATCGCTTGATTTTTTTTTATTTTATATGTACATTTGAACCCTCTATCCTTCCTTTACTGCTTGATTTCTTCACTTCCAACTTACAGTTTCCTGAGCTTAAATGTAGTGCTTTTTGTGCAGCAAGTTTCAGTTGCTCTTTTTTTAAGTTACTTCTCAGCTCCCTTCTCTTCTTGCTACAGCTTCTATTCTGCATGACAGTACACTAGATGCCCCGTGGTCTTCATTGCTCATTCAGTGGGTCCATCTTCTTTAGCATGCATAGTTAGATTAGCATATCAGTCTGTCCAGTTTGCACGTTTCCCCAGATGCTCACACCAGGAATTCCACCTTTTCATCTTGGAATCTGAAGGGTAAGAAATCCGAGCAGCCTGCCCCTGCTGATGAGACACAATAGGAGCGAGGCAGAATTTCTTACCCCTTTTTCCTTCTGAGAACTATGTGCTCAGATCCATAGCCCATTTTTTAAAACGGGTCATTTGGTTTTTTGAACGTTTTTTGAGTCCTTTATGTATTCTGGATATCAATTCCATGTCAGGTGTATAGCCGGCAGATTCTCTCCCATTCTGTGGGTACCACTTCACCTAGTTGTTTCTTTAGCTGTAGAAACCTTTTAGTTTTATGAAGCCCTACTTGCTGGCTGTTGGGCTTAACTCCTGGGCAAATAGAGTCCAATTCAGAAAGTCTTTTCCTACCCCTCTGTCATGAAGACTACTGCTTATGTTTTCTAGCAGTTTCAGTGTTTCAGGTTTCACATTTAGTTCTTTGGTCCACTTAAAGAGTTAGTTTTTGTGCAAGGTCAGAGATACAAGTCTAACTTCTTTCTTTTGCATGTGGACATCCAGTTTTCCCAGTACAAATTATTGAAGATGTTTTCTTTTCTCCAGCATATCTTTTTGAGGTCTTTGTCAAACACTAAATGGTTGAAGCTTTGTGTATATGTGTGGGGTTTCATTTTTTTTCTATTGGTCATATGTCTGTTTCTGTGTCAGTACTATGTTGTTTTTATTTCTATGGCTCTGCAGTTTATCTTATAATCTGGAATGGTAATTCCTCCAGCCTCGTTGTTTTTGCTCAGGGTTGTTTGGCTATCTGGTTTCTTTTGTGGTTCCATATAAATTTTAGGAAGTTCTTTTTTTTTCCCCATTTATGTGAAAAACGAGATGGGACTCTGATTGTGATTGCACTGGATGTGTAAATAGTTTTTGGTAGAACGATTGTTTTCACAGTGGCAGACTTGAGTAGTTTTGACAGAAAATGGCTGTCTCACAGTATTGACAGCCTGGACCTTACAGACATTTTCTTATCTATGAATTTGTTTACCACCAAACAAATTCAAAAGCAGAATGTTGTCCTTTAGATATTCCATTCTCTCTTGAATTGTAGATCTATGATGTTAAAATCAGCACAAAGGAGAAATTGGTCATTTCTTACAGTATTAATTCTACCAACACTTGGATGTGAGAGATACTTCAATCTTCTAGTGTTTTTCCTCTCTCTCTTTGGTGGCTTAGTGTCCCCTTCACCTCCTTGGTTAGGAATATGTCCATTTCTCTATGGGTACATTTGTGGTTATATATAGAACAGCTATTGATTTGTACAAGTTGGTTCTGTATCCTTCCACATTGCTGCATTTTAAAACATCATTTTCAGAATTTTTCTAGTTGACCTTTAGGGATCTCTAATGTATAATATAATGCCATCTGCAAGTAGGGATAGCTTGAACTTCTTTTTCCTGTTTGTATTCCCTTAATTTCCTTCCCTTACTGTACTGCTCCAACCGGCGCTTCAAGCACAATATTGAAAAAGGGAAGGAACAGTGGACAACCTTGTCTCCTTCCAGACTTCAGTGGGATTTTGTCAGCATCTCTAACAATTTAAATTTGCAACCCAAAAGAACTCTTTTGAGATTTCATCTTACCCAAGTCAGAATGACAATGATAAGATGACAAGGACAACAAAATCTGGGGTTGAGGTGGAGGGAATGAGGAGGCAGGGGTAGGGGAGTGAGGGATTGGGAGGAGTGGTGATGATGGTGGGAAGGAAAGCCCTCACTGCTGGTTGGGTTTCGGATTGCTATAGTCACTACAGAAATCAGTGTGCATACTTTTCAAAAACTAAAATTAAATCTACCATATGACCCAGCCCTACCATTCCTTGGCATAAGCCCAAAGACTTGACATCCTACTGTACAGATACTTGCTCAGCTGCTCAATCAGAATACTTAGGGTACGGGAACAAACTAAATGTTCGTCAGCTGATGGATGAAATGGATAATGAAAACATGGTGCATATACACTACGGAATGCCAGTCAGCTGTGAAGAATAACAAAATCCTGAAGTTTGAGGGTAAATGGATGGAACCAAAAAGGATCACATTGAGTAAGGTTACCTAGACCCAGGAAGACAAATGTCACGCTTTCTCATCAGAGGTTACTGGTTTCAAATCTTCAAATGTCAGTATACAGCCTGTAGTAACTGCAGAAACCAGCAAAGTAAAAAGGAATCATTGCCAGGGTTGGGAACTAATAGAGGGGATTAGCAAATAAATGATCTGATGGGGTAGGTGTGGGGTTCTAATTAGGAAGGGAGAGCAAGACAAATACAGGAGTGAGGAGGGCAAGATAGCACTAAGGATGTCTGAAAAAGCCATAAAAATCACACTATTAAAAAAAAAAACAGGCTGGTGAGATGGCTCAGCAGGGAAGAGCACCGACTGCTCTTCGGAAGGTCATGAGTTCAAATCCCAGCAACCACATGGTGGCTCAAAACCACCCATAATGAAGACAGCTACAGTGTACTTACATATAATAAATAAATAAATCTTCAAAAAAAATTAAAAATAAAAAAATAAAAATAAAAAACCTCCCTGAAATTACTTATAATGGGTGTAAGTCAGTGTATAAATTTATATAATTTAAAGGAAACTTTCTTCTCTGGGCTGACAATGCTCCCTCCAAGAGTCAAAGGCCATCTACCAACCCCCTCTACCAAACACTTAATAGGATAACAAGGAAAGAGGGGGACCTGTTTCCTTGGTGTCATAGACCCAGAATAAACCATGCATCAAGTTAAGGTGAAAACTGGGGTCGTGTTGCAAATGCCACAGACTCTAGCTATTCTTAGCCAGTTCTGGTAGATTCTCTTGCATACCATTTCTTCACTTGCTGTTACTTGTGTGCATAGTGTGAGGTGTAGTTCATGTTTCCCATTTTTTACAGCTAATTGCCTCAGGAACACTTGCTACAAAAAAAAAAAAAAAAGGTTCTCAACTTCTTTGCTACGCTGCATTTGTTGAAAGTCAATTGATCATGTACTTGCATGATACTTCTATTTATGGACCCTACGTTCTTTTAGATTGTTCTTTTTCTTAATGTTTGTGCCAATGAATATTCTTTACAGTAAGTGTTGACACCTTGTGGTGCCTGTCACTATTGTTCTGGTCATGGAGGTCTTGGCTACTACCAGCCTGTATATCTCCATATACATTTAGAATGACATGCCAGTTTTCACAGACACTAACATCTGGTAAAGATTCTGCTTTGGCAGCCATTCAGAGGATGAGAAAACAGATACAAGAGCAAGAGACCTCCCCAAGAGAACAGATAATCACTATCCGTGGGTTTTACCCTTTCCCCTTGCATCCTTGAGAGTCTGTAACGTCTTTTAAAAATACTAACATTTTTCTTTCTCCAATCTTAAAGATTAAACCAGAGGCCCTGCTCAGCCAGTGAGCTACATCCTTCAGGGCTACCTTTCTCCCTATTTCTTTCAAGATTATATAAGAATTTTAAAATGCAGTCTTTGTCCTGATTCTTAACTTGAAGACCACAAGGTGTGCACATTAATCTTTATTTTGCTTTTTGCAATTAATATATCCCAAGGTTAGTCTCCTTAAAACATAAAGAGAAACATATCTACCCTTTTAACACTGCAGACTATTCGGATATGAAGATGGCAGTTAATTCTATAGTCCTAGAGTAGTTACTAAGTTACTAGTTTCCTTCAGTGATCTAACATGAACATGACACATCGAACGTGCTAGCATATACCTCCATTTTGATTGTAGTGGGTGCAGCCCTAAGGTCTGTATATTTGTGTTGCTGAGTTACATAGTACATTGTTATCATCTTGCTATATACTGACAAACTGCTCTGTCCCCACAGACAGGAGACAGTGAGTATGGGAGAAAAGGGAAGTTGGGGTGAGGCACTCTGAGACTTTTATCTTTTACCAAAAATGTTTGAGAGTTAATTTCAATAGAGTTTACCAAGGTTTTAGAAAAGAAAGGGCACCTCATAGGAGGTCATATGACATATGAAGAAAGCTAGAGTGAGAGCCTCTTCTCCAGAAGATTCTGTTGTACTGTGGCCCAGCACTTTCTGACACAATAAAGGAAGTCTAAATCCTAAGGATCTCTGATCTAACCCTGCATCCTTAATCTGACAAATGTGGAAAGTGTGCCCTCAAGTCTGGGCATGTGTAAGTGCATACAGGAACATAGTGACAAACCCAGGACCAGCTCTTGATACCTTGCTATCAGTTTATCAAATGTACAGTTTCCACTTGATCTGGAAGGCAGAAGACCAACCCTCAAAGATACCCTCACTCTGAATACATTTTGTACAAGCAAAAGGGCTTTACAGATGTAGGTGGCATTCTGTATGGACCCTGTGGGAAGGAAATTATCTTGCCTTATCTCTGTGGGGCCACAAGAGAACAAACTTGCAGTTGTAGTCAGAAGAGGTACATGGCAAAGATGAGGCCAAGGACAGGTGAGAGATCTGAAGCACAAGTGGGGTTCTATCCAATTGGGAACATTTGTGAAGACGGCTGGTACCCAGGAATGCGGGTGAAAGCTGAAAGCAACACTCAGGCAATAGACAAAAAGGAACTGGAGATCTCTTACAATCTCTTGCATCCAGATTCTTCCACCTGTATGAATGCATTGGAAACAAATCATCACTAGCATGTCCTAAAAGAAACACAGGTTTGTCACTTTCACCACGGGAGTTGCACAGCAAAACCATCTAGGGTGACTGAACTTCTTACTTGTTGATATGTAAGAAAAGAAAAGAAAAAAGATGTTCTCAGCTGCTAGATTTGTAGCAACTTATTGCTGCAAAAGACAACTAATACACATCTTCTCATTGTTCCTTCCATTGTTACCCCAAGGAACTTTCTTGTATACAAACACTTACTGAGGACCTCAGTGTTAGGCACTTAGGTTTTATAGGTATTAAAGAACTGCAGAATTAGCATATATGATACAAAGCTCCATTTTCAGGGAGAGGTTGGAGCACTAGAAGAAAGGTGATAAGGAAGGAGGTCAGGGAATGAGCACTGATGAAGGCCACTAGGACAGTGAATCTTAATTGTCAATGTGATCAGACTTAGAATCACCATGGAAACAGACCTCTGGGTTTAACCAAGAAGAGCCATTCTAAATGTGAGTGGTATCATCCATGGTTTGGGGACCTGGACTGAACAAAGAGGAGAAGGCAGGCCTTGCACAGCATTCCTATGGCTCTGCTTCTTGACTGAATACAATGAGTCCAGACAACTCAAGTTCCTGTCATGCCTTCCCCTTCCTCAACATAATGTACTTTTTCCTTTCAAAGTGTAAGTTACTTCTGTTGCTGTGTGTTATGCCACATCGTGCCTGAGGAGACATGACACACCATATATAAGGAAATATCAACAGACCAAAGAAATAATGATACCAAAGTCCAAGTTGATGAACTAGTAAGTTTCTTGGAGTTACTTTGGCTATTCAAAGGCAGCTGCAGCACTGAATGCCTTCTTCAACATGGATAACTGACTACTCAAGAGACAGAAACCTAGACCTCACAGAACAACTATCAGGCAGCTGGATAGGGAGGGTTCTCTTCTCAGCATCCTTACTGCTTGTATAGCCTTTGGGAAGAAAGGGTCTTGTGAATTTGATCAGTTTCAGAAACTTCCTGAGAATTGTGAGTTGTTTACTTCCTGGAGTTTTAACAGCTTCCTTTCAGAACTTTCCAAGTCTTAACAAGCTTCCCTCCAACATAGAAAATTTCAATTTAGAGGTAACTGCTACACAGCGCTGCAATAAAAATGCCCAGACAAGAACAAAACCCTGTTGTTCTTGTTGTTTGTTTGTTTGTTTGTTTGTTTGTTTGTTTAGGGGAAACTGGGAAAGGAGAAATCATATGACATGTAAATAAAGAAAATATCTAATAAAAAATGCTAAAAAAAACCCATTTACAACACACACACACACACACACACACACACACACAAATATGCCCAGACGAAGCCAGTTTAAGGGAGAATGGGTCTATTTTGGTTTAGAGTTGTTAGGAAAGTCATGATGACAAGATCTCCAGGGTGATGATGGCCACCTTCCGTTCAGTCAGGAAGCAGAGACTGGTAACTATTGATGCTCACCTCACTTTTCCTTTTTATTCAACCCAGGATGACGTCTATTCAAGGAATAGTGAGGCTCATAGTTCAGGTAGATCTTCCTACATCAGTTAACCTAATCCAGGTAGCTGTTCACATGTCAGCCCGGAGGATAATAACATGGATAATCCCCCAAAGCATGAGAGGAGGCCTATGTCCTACTTGATTCTAGACCCTGCTATGTTGACGGTCAATTAAGAATCACATCCTTGCTCCCTTAAGCTGCATTTTCTCAGGTACTTTTTAACAGAATGAGAAAAGTAACAAATACAGTGATATTCAGCAAAGACTTGCAGGAGAAGGAGAAGCAACACATGTAGATTCATCTGCAACATTTTACTGTAACCTTAGCACACTGGGAGCTAAGGCAGGAAGATCATAAGTTTGGGGTCACTCTGGACAACTAGAGGAAGATCCTGACTCAGGCATATTTTCTAAATAGGGTACAATCACATGTAATAATTCTGACATGCTGCAAGGAAGGCCAAGGTAGCTAGAGCAGAATGACCAACGGAACAAAAAGAAACAGTCATAAAACAAGGGAAAGCAAATCCCAGGATTTTGAAGGACTATAGAGCAAAGTACAATGAAAATTCTGAACAAAGAGGTACCATAATCTTCCTACTTTGGGCTCCAGTACACAAGTGACTGTTAGGGAAAGAATGTAAGCAGTGAGGCCAATCAGGAGTCGTTGTAATTGCAGCTGGCAAACAGAGATCTTGATGGAATTGGTAAAGATGGTACATAGTTGGATTCAGGATGTCCTGTAAAGCAGAGCCCATGGGACTCACTGGTGGACTGATTGTAGAATAAGAAAGAAGATAAAAACACAAGGATGTCCAGTTAGTGGCCCCCAGTGAACTTCTGGTGGCTTCTGGTATTAATGTCCTTCTCTAATTCCTTCCTTTTGAACCTGTGCTCTCCCAAGCAACTTGATATAAATGATGTGACAAAAGTGATGGTAGACCAGTCTGGATCCAAACCTTAGTCCTAAGCAACCTCTGCTTTTGTGCTCTTGAAAGTCTTATAATACTATCTTTCAAGTTAGTGGCATGACAGATTACAAAGAGGAGCCCTGAGCATGCAGGAAGAATGAAACAACAATATGCAAGATGGGTCCAGCCTCTAGGTGACCCTCCAACTTACCATTGCACACCAGGCACTATCAGCAAGAATAGCAGAGAATGCACGGAGGGAAGCCAAACCCAGTTACAGAACCAGGAGCAAATAGTTTAAAGTTACTAAAATCTAGGGTGGTTATTTAGCACAGGACTGTCAAATAGATGACCCAAGAGTTTCAGCCAGAGCACCTAGAGGATTGAATTAGCATTAACTAGAGTGGTGGGCATGGCTAACAAATTTGTGGAAGAAATTAAAATCTTACCACTTCTACCTGAAGCAGGTAGATGCCAAGTTTTCTTAATCCTCTATCTCTTAAGCACTGATGGCTTTTCCAGGGTTTAAAGAGGCCACATGAATAGACACTGATATAATAGCCGAAGTTCGAGGGATTATTTCTTTTTTTCCCTCTCCAGCTTCTGAGGCTATTAGTCAGAGGAGCCCCTATGGCTGTGAACGGCAGGGAAGCTCTCCCCTGTCCCTGGGGTTGCTTGCTGTGGTTTTAGGGCTTTGGTAACAGTGTCCTGTAAAGGAGGAACCACTGAGCTCACGTTCCCTCCACACTTTCCACAACTAGTCATGGTAAACCACCTAGGGCTTGGCTGATGGCTTCTGGAAGCTGAGTGGGCTCCTTGGGGAGCAGCCCTGGCCAATGTTCGATTTAATCCTTCCTTTGGACAGCAGCTTGTGGGAAAAGAAAAACTGCCCGGTCAGTCTGGTCAGCCTATGGGTCTCTCTGATCACAGACATCTGGGCTAATACCTTGAAGACCTGAGCCCAAACCATGCTGAAGAAAAGCTGTACATTACTTAGAAATTCTTAATGTCCCTGAACAAATGTGAATTTAAAAGGAATAATTTTACATCGCCAATCTCCCCTTCATTCCTACTAATAGCCCATGACATCTACCCAATCATGCTTTCTCTATGGTTAACAGGGTTCTATAAAAGGTTTATAAAACACACAACGGTTCACTTCTTCTGGGCTCAGTCTTCTCTTGTGTCAATGTTCCTTGGGAGGAGGAACAGTTTTCACCTAGATTGCCTTAGGAGGTCTTCCACTCAAGAACGACTTCCCTCCAAATGCCCCGAAAGTCCTCTTATGTGGCTTTGACTGAACTTAAATTCGTGATCCTCCTGCTTTGGCCTCTCAAAGTATTTTTAGTAAAATCAGGAAAAAGACTAGAATGTCCTTTCTCTTCATTCATTATGTCAAAAGAACATAGGATCGTTCTAAGGATCGTTAGCAGCCCAAGAGATGCCTTCATATTTATCAACCAAAACTAATTGTCTTTGCTCCTAAAGGAACACTATAAAATAACATCGGGAACTTATTTATGCATATTGCAGATACAATTCCAACGGGCATATAAGCAGATACCAGGTTAAGTTCACATTTAAAAGTAGAGATCAATATAGAAGGAGGAACAGGATCTGTCACAGGCAGACCCACAAAGGAAACAAGCAAGGTTGACCAAGTCACATGGTCACCACTGCCCTGGATAGCACAGTGCACCATCTGCCAGAGTAAAGGTAATAGCCTAGTTCTCACCAAGTCCTCGAGATGTCCCACTTTCAAACTCAGAGCCGAGTTATAGTGATGGTCTTAAGAAATCCAGGCCAGGCTTTATTGTCCTAGGAGATTAAAGCATCTAATTCTTGACTCCTAAAGAGACTGAAAACAGGCATATAATTGAGGCCTTCCATGTTAAAAGTGGACTTCTTAAAACACAGTTTGAGAGCCTGGAGTTGGAGAATACAGTTATTTTCTTATCTGCTTCTACCTGTCCTGCTTTTGTGTGATAACTATTTTATATCTGTTGATATGTTTGGAATCAGTACCTAAAACTGAGCATGATTGTACCATGAATGAATTTAGAAACACATTTCTTTTCCGCTCCATGATTCTGCACAGTGCTTTCTCTGCTTCAGAATCTACAATGTCTCTGAAGAAGCATTTAGAAGACTGGAGAATAGTCTTGACAGACTGTTCTTAGAGGGGTGGTATCCTATTTTGCTGACCTGTATTAAACTAGCTCTAGAAGGGGTCTTAAATAAACTTGGACTTTTAAATATGACTAGAGTAAGTTAGGAGGGAGGCGGATGAAAGAACTTGAGTTCCTGGTGAAATAGGTCAGATGATTTTCAGTCTCCAAATGTCTTGATAGTTTTATGTGATCCAATCCAGCTACGGGGGGGGGGGGGGGGAGCCCTGCCAACAGGTAACAGGTCTTTGAAAGCATTTGAAACCAAAGGCTCCCTAGCAGCCAGTCCATCTCTTCCTAAGTTCTCAGTCTCATTAAGAATGAGAAACAGATACCACGGCACCAACCTGTCTAGGAGAACATAGCGAGACAAATGTAATTGCCTGTACAAGGACTATAAATCAGCAACTCTCAAATCATTCATATTTACACCCTCTTCATTTTGGTTGTCTTTCCTTTATAATTTGGCCATACATCCATGTCAAGTATATAATCTCATCTGAGGTTTTATCAGTTCCTGCCCAGAGCCATGATTATATGTTGCAGGGAAACTTCCTCCCCCTGAGCGAGTCTATCTTTAGTATCTTCTTGATAACCACTTCTTACATTAAAAAAAAAAAAAAATTAAAAGAAAAGTCTGGGTTTTCTTATGTGGCTCCAGAGTCCCTAAATATAACATTTAGGAACAATTTATCAACCACCACATTAAGCTTTCAGCTGCCACTACAACTTTTCAAAGCAGAGTGTTCCTGCTCATTCCCTTTGTTATTTATATCAAGTTGCAATGGAAACTGTAGGTGTTTCTATACTGAGACTTCAGTCACCTTACATGCCTTCCCTCTTGCTAGTGTTGGCTGGAGCTTCATGAAGCTACACTAGCAAGACAGGCAATGATACAATTCTGGAAGTTTTCTGTGAAGGACATAAACACAGATCACCAGTCTAGGACTCAAAGGATTAGTTGGAGACAAGCAGTCACACACCATCCCCAGTAATATGCTTCTTTTATTTTTGTACCTTTATCTTAAAAATATATTTAAACAAGAAACAAAGATAATATTGAATTTTCCCATAAATGTTTTGCCTTCTTATTTACAGTGTTACATTGTAAATAACATTCCATTATACACAAATTAAAACTGTGTGTTACTGAACACTCTCTTTACATATTCTTTCATAATATAGTACACGGAGCAAAGCTATGCAATACTTAAGCTTCAAATAGCTCAGGAAAGAAGCACAAACTTTATCAATAAGACCATTACTTTAAAAGGTTCTGACTTTAATTCTCTGCTAGAATGGTTTCACTGAAACCATTCTGTGTTCAAGGAAAAACGCCCTGTATGAGGGATGAGAACAACAGTTTAAGTTACCACACCATCCACTTAAACTGACACCATATTACTGATTACTGTTATTAAATACGATCAAGGTCAAGTCTTTTAAACAAGCAGATTCACTCTTCAGTTCAGACACATTGTATCAACCATAGTTGGTACCTCTTGAAGGAATAGAAGTTTTCTACAACTTTAGGTTTACTTGTAAACAGTTAAAGCACACATTTTGTAAAGATTTAATCATTCTCGTTCATAGGTTACACTGGAGGAGAACTTATCCCATCAGGGAGACGCAAGCACACACACTGCACACAGATACACACCCACTCATGCTTCTGCTCAGCCATCGAAGACTCGAGTGTCAACCAGCACTAAGTATAGCAGCACTTGTGTCCCAAGCAGTGCCCGAGGTTGCAACAAGAATTACAAAACAAGGAAGATTAAAACATCCAACTTCAGTTAAACAACCCAAAGCTGAGGCTCTGAGATGCCTCTCAGACACTTCATATTCAGCCTATGGAGTCAGTTCACTGGGCTCTCCAGGCGGCAAACCCCACCTTCAATGGCAACGGACTGTCCTGCCACAGCACCAGGAGGGAGTCGTGAAATGTGAGTCTGCAAAGGAAGAGAAAGAGAGCATCAGAGGTGCTAGCAGAGGCCCTAATGTGAAGCCCACTCAGAACACCTGGTCTCTGCTGTTCTTTTGAGTGTCCCCCAGCGGTAAGGGTCGCAACATTAAGGAGTGTCATGCCCTGGTTGTTTAAGTCACTCAGGGATGTTCACTGGGCATCTGCTACATGCAAGCACAGCAGCAGTTCATAGGGATGCAGAGATGACAGAGACACCTCAGCAGCACAGAACAGTGCTACTACTCTCTAATTCCTATTACCATCTACCTGTCATCAACACAGGCAGGCAGCCACAGGAGCTAGGCATAAAGCAGAAACATAACTGTGGTAGGTTTGTAGAAATTTAAAGACAGAAATTTCTAACAACCTCAATTTCAGATATATAAAAACCCCACTTCACAAACTGAAGGTAGATAACTCTATACCAATGTGTGCAAACTAATGTTCAACCTTCATAGCAGCATTGCCCATGCCTGCCACAAGATGGAAACAGGCCAAACGTCTATCACTGGATGAATAGAGTGTGGAATGTGCACATGATAGAATATTACTCATCATTAAAAAGGGAGGGACATGAAGAACATGAATAAACCCTGACAACATTAACTTAAGTAAAATAAGCCAGATATCAAAGAGCTAAGAGAGTAGGTTCTGCTTACACTGTGGTTCCTATAATCAAATTCATAAATATTAGAAGTTAGAATAGTAGCTGTCAGAGGCTGAGGGAATGGGGTTAGGGTGGAGTAATGTGTAATAGAGGCTTCCAGTTTGGGAAGATGAAAAGTTCTGGAGAAGGGTATAGCAATACATTCCTAACAATGTGGATTACTCAGTGCCTCAGAGCCAGTTAAAAGTGATTCACAGGAATCACTATTCTATATTATGTATTCTTATGTATGTATGAACAGTATTTACATAGAGAGAAAGAGAGAAAACACAGAGAGAGAAGAGAGAGAAAACAGAAGGAGGAGAGAGAGAGAGAAGAGAGAGAGAGAAAGAGAAAGAGAGAGAACAGAGAGAGAACAGAGAGAGTGCAGAAATGATAGCTTTCTACTTAGCCAGAGTAATAGTAAAACTGGCTAGTTTTATGTCAGCCTAACACAGACTAGAGACATCTGAAAGGATTGAACCTCAGTTGAGACAATGCTTCTATAAGATCGGGCTGTAAGGCATTTTTTAAATTAGTGACTGATGTGGCCAGGCCCAGCCCGTAGTGGGTGGTGCCATCCTGTGCTAATGTTCCTGGTTTCTATAAGAAAGCAGGCTGAGCAAAGCATGATAAGTATGTCAGTAAGCAGAACCTCTCTGTTGGGCTCCCCATTAGCTCCTGCTTCTAGGTTCCTGCCCTGACTTCCTTTGACGATAAACTGATGTGGAAGTGTAAGGCAAATAAACCTTTCCCTACAAAAACTTGGTTTTGGTCATGGAGTTTCACTAGAGTAACAGGAACTCAAACTAAGACATGGACCTACAAGGAATTAATTTATGATACAGATCTCTATAGGAGAAATATATCTTTACTATCTCAGATTACTATAAACAGATTGTAATGTTTTGAGGTTAGTTTAAGTAGAAGGGCTTACAGGAAAATCTGTCTTCAGACTTCCAAGAGAATCACACAAAAGTCACTGATATATCAGGCTTCAGAGGCTAAAGAGAATAAATTAATTGATGATATTAAAGAACAACAATACAGCCAAACAGCCTACACATTGAACTGAGGATGTTAAGTCTTAAAGGAATGGATTGGAAGGAGCAAAATACTGCATCTTGGACACTGTGGGACTTGATGTCTTTCTGTGGCTTCAAACACAGCCAGTCAAGGGCCCCTGTAATGCTACCACCCCTACATGAAATTTACAACAGCAGAACACATAAACAAGCTGAGTTAAGCCACAAGTAAGAAGGAAAGTTAGGAAGGTTAAAGGGGGTGGGAGGAGAAAGCTCTAGAGATGTTCAATAATAGTACATAAGCAAAATGCTGCACATACTCAATTAGGTTTGTATAAATTGAGCTACTTGTACATAATAGAAATAGTCAACTAAATAAAGTAGTGAAACTAGAAAATTTGATTTTAAAAGTGAACTTTTCACAGCTCTCTCTTGCCTAAATCACCATTTAGTGTAGGCAGACTTTGCACTTACATGAATTATTTAAAGCGATATTGGCCTCATGACTGCACCACTGCAGTGTCCTTGCAAAGGCCCCAGTGACAGCCAGAACTAGATAAGCTGGCTGACTGTTCAAAGCCAATATGCTCAGGACTATAGCTCTTTACAAGTCCAAATACATTCAGGACCAGGATTCCAAAGTGATATTTTAAACAAAAAATATTTAATTACTTGATATCTAATATTTAAAGGGAACTTGACTTTAAAATTTTTTAAGAACACCTTGGTGCCTGAACTTTTGTAGGTTCTAGGAAAGCTACAAACACATGATTTAATTTTAAACACATGGTTTAATTTTAAAAGTCACAAAGCTTTATTTAGTCATTATGTTTTGATTCTCTGCCTCTCCACACACAAGTGTGTTTCCACTTTTAGACTTGAGATCTTCCATAATAGTCAGAGGATGACCATTAAGTCATTACCCTACTTTGGTGGAGTGAGAAATACACCTAGGCTGACACAATAAAAATCATCCTCAGAAATACTTTGCTCACTGCTTTTGCAATTCTGGGGCTTGGTCTTCCTTTTCTTTTTATTGTAGAAATCTCAAGTTAAGAGACCACAGTTAAAGTGAGGCAGGCTTTTACAAGTGGACAAAAGGGACGCAGGGAACACAGTTGGCAGTGGAGAAACTCACAAACTAGCATTTCCAACCACGATGTAGATGTACTCCTCACTCACTCACTCACTCACTCACTCACTCACTCACTCACTCACTCACTCACTCACTCAGTGCACAAAATATACAAAACCCTACACAGGCATCATAAGGCTGTGTGAAGATTCAAAATGCCTGGGTTCCTGGCTGTATCTTTTTCTTCTGGGTAAACTCCTTAGCAGTGAGGTATGGCTATGTGACAGAAGGTCAGTGGACTGTTTGAAATGTACCATCACAAGGCTCGGTGAAGATCTTCTTGTTCCCTAGTCTCTATCAGCTTTGGATGATCTTGATGTTTGTGAAGACAGGCGCCTAGGAGTTCCATATCAGTACTTGGGGTGGGGTGGGGCATTTTGAAAATTTGAAACTGCAATGTCTCATCTTCTATGAATGAGAAACACATTTCTAGTATGTTTAAGTAACTATGCCCTTGGAGGTTTGCTTTTTATAGCAGCTTCTGTTATTTTAACTATACAAGCCAGGACTCTGCACCTACTATGTGAACTCTGTTGGTTATTTAACTTCTTTAGGCTTCCACACTGAATATGAGTAACATTTGCCATAAAGCTGGTAAGGACTATATGAGATAGTAAATATAAAAGAAAACATGTCTCAATGAATGTTAAATATTATTAACAAACACACAGCCTACCTCAAAATATGTAGCACAATTTAAAAACTATCCTATAACCAAGAGTTGGGAAATAGTATTTGAAAAGTGTGCTAAACAATCAACTCATCAGACTTAGGTGCCACAGAAAGAAAGTGGGTAGTTTCTGACAATCTTTTCAAAGCACAGAACATTGTTGGAAAGACAGAAGACAGTCATACTAAATGAACAGAAGTGACTAACCAATACAAAAGTACAAATTCTGGGAGACAGAATTCAGACCATAATCTACAGAGCCTTCGAAATGACAAGGTTAAAGCCAGCCATGCAGCCTAGGCTTCAGTCTCCTGCTCTCTCATTTTCCCTATTCCTCTCCCTGTCCACGTGCCTTCCTGCTGCTCCTCAACCATACTGCAGATGCCTACATCAGGGCTGTGCAGTTGTCTCACTGCTATTTTTTTCCTTCTACCATTGGTGTACACCTCTTGCTCATTTCATTTCTGCCAGATCTTTGCTCAAAAGCTACCTTCTCTAGAAAGTTCATCCAGGCACCCATACTGAGTTCTGCTTCCACAGTGTCAGGAGTGTTTGCTTCAGCCTTACCAACATGTAGCCAATCTGTAATTGCGTATCCAATCGGCACCTGTATCTCCTGGAATAGAAACTCCATGAGGACAGGGAGCTTTGTCAGTCTGTACACTGGTTCCTCATTGGCACTTAAGAATAGCCTGCACATAACAGGATGATTTTGTTATATAAATTAAGTAATTATGATACTGTAGGCAGTAATTATGAAGTTGCTGGCTCTCAATAAAAATGACAGTCTATATATTTCCCAAGATTGGTATAAAATAAAGAAATGGTATAATCTGACTTCATTCATTCCTTTATTTTTTTAGCTGTCCTCTCTTGGACCTACATGTTCTAGATAGAACTAGAGGCATTGGCAACCAAAGTCATTGTCAAGTTTTTATTGAGAGCCTGCAACTTCAGTATCATAATTATTTATGTAACATCCTCAAAATAAAGCACTCTTATTATTGTAAAAAAGCACTAAAATATAAAAATTAGGAAGTTTTAAATATAAAATTTGCAATTATCATTCAGGCAATCTTGCCTTCCATGCCTTTCCCCCACCTTTTGTTAAAGCATTCTTCATTTGCTTAACATATATACTGAGCTCCTATTAAGTGCAGGTTATCCTTCAGGTGGCAATGAGAAAACAGTGTGTATCTATTGGGTTGTTACTATTGTTAAATACAGATGAATTCAACAGCAGGAGAAATTTGGGAAACATTAAGACAAGCTAGTTTGCATGTGTTTTTCTTCTGGAATTCGGTATTCTAGCTTGACAGACTATAACTTCAGTAGGTAGCTGACAAGCCTACTTTTTCATCACCATGTCCTTCTGGAGATAAAGATATTCCCTTCCTCTACCACTTTGTCATGTCTTGTTAAATCTGCTTTATTTTTAAATTGTCAAGTCCCAGGACTTCTATTTTTCTCATATAATGATAGTGCCACATGAACTTGCAAAATATAACCTGGAACAGTATGCCTGTTTATTTAACTCATTTAAGCACAAGTTAAGTTTCTCTCCTGTGTTTTCCACTCTGATACTTGGCAACATAAATTTGGTTGATTGAGACTCTACTATAGGCCAAACACACTTTATATCCTTAACACAATCACATTTTAAAAGTAATAACAACAATAACAAAGTACTGTGGGTGTGAGGGGGTGAGGTGAGCCACAGCACACCTATGGACGAAGGTCAGAAGGTGACTTCTGTACTCATCCTGCTCGTCCACCCTAACATGGCTCTAGGGATTGAATTCAGGGTGCCAGTCTTGTGTGACGAGTGCTTTTACCTGTTGATTCATGTCTCCAGGCCCAACATAGTCAATACATACTTGACCCAGTAACAGTCACTCTCTGTATTCTTTTGCTGGCATAAACATGATAGACATTTTAAAAGCACCTACAGAGAGAAGGGTGTGGGGAAGTTGTGTCTGGTTAGCTTTTGTTGACATGCCTCTATTGTGGTCTTCCCCCCCCCCCCCCCGCCCTTAATGAGTTGAATCAAGAGACACTACCACCCCCAGTGGTTTCTGAGAAGTTCCTGCCCATCTCTTTCAAGAGCCGACTTTCAAGGAGACATGACTTGTGAGTAAGTATGTTCTGAGCATTCTTTGAGTGCGGCATTAAACCTCGGAATGTAGTTAACTAAAAATAGTTTAGACATCAGACCTCATCATGAAAGCAGATGTATTCTACTAGCTGACAACTGGAGATTAAACTTCTTAATACAATCTAAAAGAGTGTGGAGATCTTATAGAATAAGAACCCATGATCTGCAGGTTAAAGATGAAGGTATTTACTTGTAGACGCAGAACCTGTTTGAGGATAGATACCAAACAATGGAAAGTAAGAACTGGGTGAGGATCCCTACAGCACTTAGATTTTTCTTATTTTATTTTGTCTGCATGTGTGTTTATGTACCATGTGCATGCCTAATGCCCATGGAAGCCAGAAGAGGGCATTGGATCCCCTAGTAATGGAGTTTTAGGTTGCTGTGAGCTGCTATGTGCGTGCCAGGAACTGAACTCGGGTCCTCAGGAAGAACAACCAGTGTTCTTAACCACTGAGCAATTTCTCCAGCCCCAGGACCCAGGGTTTTAACACCCTATGGTACTACCTTCATTTAGATTTTATTTATTCTATTAATGAATAAAAAATTTCTACCATTTTCTTAAATTAAAAGCAAAAAATAAAAAAATAAAAATAGGCTGCAGCGATATGAAGATATTATTCCTAACCTAAATCTAACAAGTCAGAAATATCAACAAAATGAGGAATGAATGCCACATGGTTGGCATTTTGCTGCATGTCCTCCCTACCTCATTTTTCACATGCAAAGTATCCACAGCATAAAAGATGCATGGGCACCGGTCTCTCTGGGCTGGTGTCCTGAGCGGACCTTAGGGGCAAACTCTGCAGCCAGTCCCACAACACCCAGAGGAAGCTCCACTCCCAGGCATTCTGAAACTCTTGGGATCAGAGGTGAGGAGGACCCAACATCTGTCCCAACACTGGGAGTAACTGGGACCTGCAGGACCAGGCACACAGGAACTCCCCTAGCAGAGTGGCTCAGGTTCCTTCTGGTCTCTTTGGGCTGATGTTCTGAGGAGACCTTGGGCCTAGGCTCCACCTTGGGCCCAGGCTCCACAGCCAGTCCCACAACTCCCAGAGGAAGCTGCTGCACTCCCAGGTGCTCTAACAAGCCCAGGGTCACAGGATCCAAGAATCACAGGGTCACAGAGACTGCCTGACTCTGAGGAGTTCTGATACAACCAGGGTCACAGGAAGGACTGACTCCAGTCAGAATTATCAAGGGCAGGTAGCACTAGAGATAACCAGATGGCGGGGGGGGGGGGGGGGAACACAAGCATAAGAAAATAAACAACACAAACCAAGGTTACTTGGCATGTTCAGAACCCAATTCTCTCACCATAGCCAGTCCTGGACACACCATCACACCGGAAACGCATGATTCAGATCTAAAATCACTTGTGATGATGATATAGGACCTTAAGAAAGACATAAATAGCACCCTCAAAGAAATACAAGAGAACACAGGGAAAGAGCTAGAAGCTCTTAAAGAGGAAACACAAAAATTCCTTAAAGAACTATAGGAAAACACAATCAAACAGGTGAAGGAAGTGAGCAAAACTATCCAGAATCTAAAAATAGAAATAGAAACAATAAAGAAATCAGAAAGAGAGAAAACCCTGGAGATACAAAACCTAGGAAAGAAATCAGGAGTCATAGATGCAAGTATCACCAACAGAATACAAGAGATAGAAGAGAGAATCTCAGGGGCAGAAGATACCATAGAAAACATTGACACAACAGTCAAAGAAAATGCAAAAAGCAAAAAGCTCCTAACCCAAAACATCCAGGAAATCCAGGATGCAATGAGAAGACCAAACCCAAAGATAATAGGTATAGAAGAGAGTCAAGACTCCCAATGTAAGGGACCAGTAAATATCTTTAACAAAATTGTAGAAGAAAACTTCCCCTAACCTAAAGAAAGAGATGCCCATGAACATACAAGAAGCCTACAGAACTCCAAATGACTGGACCAGAAAAGAAATTCCTCCTATCACATAATAAAAAAAAAAA
>JADRCD010217549.1:0-12066 GCA_019843815.1 Montemys delectorum | reverse complement strand
AAAAAAAAAAAAAAAAAAAAAAAAAAAAAAAAAAACCACTAAATGCACTAAACAAAGAAAGAATTTTAAAAGCAATAAGGGAAAAAAGGCAAGTAACATATAAAGGCAGGCCTATCAGAATTATGGCGGACTTCTCATCAGAGACTATGAAAGCTAGAAGATCCTGGGTAGATGTCATACAGACCCTATAAGAACACAAATGCCAGCCCAGTCTACTATACCCAGCAAAACTCTCAATTACCATAGATGGAGAAAACAAGATATTCTATGACAAAACCAAATTTACACAACATCTTTCCACAAATCCAGCCCTACAAAGGATAATAGATGGAAAACATCAACATAAGCAAAACTACACCCCAGAAGAAGTAAGAAGGTAATCTTTCAACAAACTCACACAAATCTAATTCCACCTCATACAACAAAAACAACAGGAAGTGACAATTACCTTTTCTTAATATCTTAATATGAAAATTAATATTACCAACATATCCTAAGAGATTGAAATCCAAAAATATGAGGAATTAGAAATTTGTTGATTGTCATCCAATGGTCTCTCTAATTTGGTAATTGGAGTAATAGGTTCAATATTGTACAATCCATATACACTTTCTGCTTATTTGTACATGACAGTGTCTTGCTGTGTACCACACAATGGTCTTGAAATCATGCTTCTCCTATCTCAGCCTCTCTATTGTTTATTTCATGTTTTTACACTATGCTATGTTTTTCAGAACAGCTTATATATTTCAAAAGTATTTATATACCCAAGGGAGACATAGACAATTAACTTGGGAGGTGGCTTGTAGGGAAATGAACAACAAAGAGTGAGACTGAATGCTTTGCTTGACATTTCTAGCTCTTGTATCAAGTTTGAAGAAGAAGACTTCACAAGTCACTCTTTCTCTGAGATGAATGCTTTTCCAAATTATCACAACCAATGAACCAGATTCTTACCCACACCTAATGTCTGTGCCACCCTCCAAGTAGAACCGTTGTTCATTGAAACACTTGGTGAATGACTTTATGGATAGACTATCTTAATACACACACCATTTCTTAAATGAAGGAACCTGTTCTCTGTGGCCTGAGAATAAAGTCACTCACTCAAGTCAAATAGCTTTGACCATAGCAGGAAGTCTGTATCCAAAAATTGTGCCTACAATTCATTCCTTGGTGCAGAATTCAGTGATTTGAGGTTCATTGAAGTACAGCCTTATTACAATGAAATCCAATATCTAAAAATTGTTCTTATTTTGGGCTTGTACCACAGAAAGAGCCAAGATTTTAAACTCTACTAAATACAAAACAAACAAAAAGACTTTACATATTTATGTTCATTTAAGAAAATACTAGTAGTGATGTATTATTTTGAAATATACAGTTAATATGTTTGGAGTTATTTGAAATTTATACTGAGAAAAACCTATGTAGTTGCAGTATTGCTGTAGACAAGCATCTATATAACACTGTTAAATTGATTGTTTTATATCAAACAACTTTTATAATACTCATTTTCATTGTTATAATATTTTATAAAGTTTAAGGAATATGACAAAAGAAGATATTGTAGGTATTGAAGAGGAGGTCTCTGGGAGGAGTTGCGGTACAAAAGGTAAACAAGAATGTGATTTAATTCTATTTACTTAAAATATGTTTTTAAATGTTAAGAAATTCAGACAAAATTGAAATCATGTAACTTTTCTCATCATAATGCAATAAAAGTTAAAAAAAAAAAAAGATGCATAGGCAAATGTGGACGAAACACAGAGCCAACATGGCAAATGTCATTGTTAGCACTGAAACAAGGCTACCAAGAGGGTAAAACATTCTATTGTTCTCCCATATAAAATCATGTCCACAGAATCTTAAAATAAGGTGGAAATGCTGCCTGATGAGATCAGAATGCGGTCCCAGCCCCATGGCCACCCTGGTTTCTTCTGTGACCATGCCTGCTGACACCACACTTCAGTCAGAGGCAACATTACACAGGAATTCCTCTCCTGCCCACCCCACCCCCACCATGAAAGCCCTGTGAGGCAGCCTACAAAATGTAGCAACCTCTCAAGTAAACTCTTACCATGCCACTCACATGGAGATTTATCATGAATACTCCCTTTGTTAAAGGTGATAAAAACTCCCTACCATTTACCAAATATTTACTCTGTACCCTTTCTTAATAGGGGGCCAAGGAATGAAACACACACAGGCCTTGCTCTAGGGCAATTTATCTTTATAGGATGTAGAAACCAGTCCCTTGTGAAATCTTACTAGAAATAAGAGATCCCTATAATTACATAATATTGTACTGTCCAGGGTGCTTCTGAATCAATGAAATCTTAAAATAGTACTACCAGCAGAAAGATGTATGCAACACCTTTTATTTTATTTTATTTTTAAAGAAAAAAAAGAAATAGAGAAATGAGCAAGACAGAATGGAACTGTGGTTTGCTTACGGTCAGAGAAGTGGAAAAACTGACTCATGAGTGAATGTGTCTGAACTCCAAATTTAGGCCTTTTTACTCCTGCAATGCTCTAGCCCAAAGGGTTCTAAATCTAGTTCTGTTAGAGACACACCTTTCACTGCATTGGCATATGCTCAAAAGTTTTACAATATGGCTTGCTTAGAAAAGCTACTGCTACAAATCTTAACTAAGTTAGAATGATTCTGAGATTCAGAGAACTAGGAATGATTCACTGCTGGTAGGCTAGCTAATCTCTAGTCACTAGTTCTCTGGGATTTAACATTCTTATAGGTTAAAACAATTTATTATAAACTGACTCAACAATATTGAGGATCCTTTCTGAATCTGGCATATATTCAGATGTTCTTGTAAATGTTTTTTAAAACAATTTTAAAATCCCATTTTATCAAAACCTACATGTTTTGTGTCAATGGAATCTCTTTGAATCCATGTTATAGTTTTTTGTTTTTTTGTTTTTTAATTAGCCCCACTAAGAAATAACTAAAATCACAATAGGCTCTAGAAGTTTGTTCACTTCCTTCTGGGAAAGGAACATGTAAGAGTAATCTTAAGACTGACTTGCAGCATCGGTGTCTGGTCTACCCTGAAACGTAGACTTGCAGTGCCACAGAGAAACAAAGCTGTCAGGCAGGACAGATGGGAGCTGGTCAGTGGGTACGCCATACAGGCTACGTGGAGACTGACACCTCATGTCACATTAATGGCAAGGATGGAGATCTTGAGATCTTTTACAGTCTTTATTCTGATTAATATTTATATTATATTTACATATTCAGTATGTCTCTCGTGAACACTGATGGATGTATAAACACATGCTGTGGTGTGGATGTTGAAGTCAGAGGAAAATCTACATGAGTCAGTTCTCTCCTATCAACATGTGGGACCTTGGAAACCAAACTCAGGTCATAAAGCCTTGTGGAAAGTGCTGAGCCATCTCACTGGCTCTTTGTTCTGATTTTTAAAATACCCTTTACTCATTTTTCCCCCAAATATTTAAAGATGAACAAATTTTAATGAAATATTAAAATTTGAAAATCAGTATATATTCTAAATATTCTACACCTGGGCAGAAAGTTGGGTGTTAAGAGCACTGAACGTGGAGAACAGAGTAGCTCTTTGCGGTTCTGGGACTCACTCAGGATTGGAACTGGACACCCTCTTCTTTTCATTTTCTTATTATGTGGCAGGTGACTTAATGATGAATGTGTCTAGTGTACATCACGTCATTGGAGGATATGACTATTCCATCCTCTAACAAATGGGGTAAACTGAAATATCCCCACAGGACTGAGTAGAGGTGTCTGCTCTTCTTTCTAAACTTAACTTTTTTCTGTTTTTCTGGCACTGGCCACAATATCTCAGAGTCTATTGCGAGCTCTTCTTCATTCTCCAGCATATGACTAGCAAAGGTCCAGGACCCAGACCTCTTCCTTTCTGACTGTATTCACTCTCCTGGTGAGCTTACCCAGTTCTTTTCTCTTTCTAAAGGACTTTAAGCTGAAATTCACAAATGCACACCTCTAGTTTAATTACCTATAGTAACTAAGTGGTCAAAAGTGTGAGCTCTGGAGTTCAGAACCTGCAGTGTCAATCTCAGCTGCACCTCTCTGCAGTGGATACCTTAGTAAGGGACTTGGTATCTCAGACATACTTCCTCTGGCGGTCAGGAGGTACTATGTTAGTAGGAAAGCCCACCCTACAGATTAAAATTAACCCCAACCCTTGCATAGATGTTAGAGGTTCCTCCTGGGTTTGTAAATGTGAGGTTCTGGCTCATCTTCTCCAAAGTAAAGGCAGCAGCCAAAAAGCTCTTTTCAATAACCTTGTGGACGGTCTTGACATCCTTTAGAAGCCCCTTTTAGTGACCTATGTTCACTGAACATAGTGTTGGTTTCTTTCTTTCACTCATGCACTCTATACTTCTTCAATTCCAGTTTCCTCTCCTTGGTCCTTCTTCCTCATCCTCCCTCCTACTCTCCTCCCTTCATTCAGTCACAACCTGTATTTTTAAATGACAATACTGGAATTAAATACTAGAATTAAAACATATTGTAGTCCATTCCCCTGCTTATCAATCCCCCCATCCACCAGCCAGCACCAGAACACAATAGAGTCCACTGGAACCTACTGTTGCTCGCCCATCAGACAACGCATCTTCCACTCTGACTGGGGAGAGTGTTCCCCAGAGTACAACAGGAAATGTAGCACCAGCACCATGTGCAGCATGACTCAGAACCCCAGACCTTGCTGACAAACCTTCTACAAGTTTCTGAGGATCAGCAGAGAGAATCTTTTAAGCCTAGAGCAGATTAATTCCTAGGCTCAGAAGTTGCACCTATCCCCAGCAGAGCTGAGACTACTGCTCATACCCCATTCACACACTAACACTGAGTGGCTTCAAGACTGAAAATGAAGCATCATTCAGCTTCATTTTCATCATTCAGACTACAACTTGACAAATTGGGGTAAGAGAAAATAAGAATCCAAACAACCATTCAACAGGGAAAGACCAGAAAACAAAACAAATTATCAACAACCTGACTCCAGGTACTAATTTCCCACCATAAAACAAACACTAACAACCAAGACATTATATATCCTATAGAAATTAGCACCCTATGTAGCATTCCCTGAGATATGCAACTTAGCTAGTGCAAAGGGTAATTATTTTAAGATAGTAATTGTAATATGTTCAAGAAACTCAAAAGAGGATATGAACAAATCCCTGAAGGAGGATTATGACCATATCAACAACTCAATTGAAGAATGAAAATAATTCAAGACATAAAAGTGGAATTAAGAAAAAAGATCTCTGAAGAAGAGACAAAATGAAATTTAACTCAAACAAAATAAAACAAGACAATCCCCTCAAAAAACACCCCTTAGGGGTAGGGGAGTAAGACTTGAAATTCTACCCTAACTTCAACATAGGCTCACTAATTAAGAGAGGCACCTCTGCCTATTCTGAGACCACGGAACTTCCACAGGTCAGTATACTAAAAAGTCTACTCCTGTCACTTTTTTAACACATTGCAATAGAAGTTGTTACAACACAAAAATCAATGGAGAGGGGTCCTGAATATTTGCAATTACAAAAACAAATACCTTATTTAGAAAGTTGACAAAAATAAGAATAGCATAGCCAATATTATAGCTTTTTATCATGAAAACAACACCAAAACACCATTGTCTATTGTTTCATAGGCAAAAGAAGGAAAAGAAAAGGTCATTACATTCTCTCAGGTTTGTCTCAGATAGGCAGAGACAACAGGGTTACCTACAGTAGCATAAGAGGTTTTCTACAAGATGACAGATTACTCAAAATTAGCTCCACCACTGGAAAGCATGGGTAAGGACTTACAGGATCTGCATTCTAGAAATGACCTGCACACTTTCAGATGGCTCAGCACACGTTTCTCCTTACAATTGTTTACTGTCTTTATAAGCCTGGCTTGGATGCTTAGGAATCTTAGTTTGAAGACCTTCCTGCGCCTCTTATGTTTCTGTTTTATTTACTTCCTATATTTTATAAGCCTCCGTCCTCCCTTCAGCAAGGACATTTTCGGGTCAGAGCATGTGGATAATAAGGTCAATCGTTCTTAGGTGCATTTGTCTCATTTCCATGTTGGGTTAGTGTGCCCTGTAGGAAAGTAACAGATATTGTACTATCAGGTCAAGAAGTTCTCAGCTGTGACTGTAAGTATGCAACTATGCAAAGGCAGAGAAATTATGGTTTTCATTCTTTTTCATGCTGTTGTAACCAAAATGTTGGTTTCTGTAAGTTCAAGTACTAGTCATGTATCTTTCACAGATATAATATATACCAAAATGAAAGTGGGATTTACATGAACAAGTGTTTCATACTTGTAAGACTTGCCCTCTTGCCCACACAGTGAATTCTCCCTTTGTGGTCATTCTCCTTAATGTTTGAGAGAAATTTCAGATAAATCATTTGGAGAAAACTGATGGTGTAAGACTAATTAGGCAAAAATAAAATTACCAACTATATTTAGAAATTAAATTGAGGTAGAGCAAAGTTCTTGTATTTCATGTACTGAATTTTGCAATCTTTTTTACTTGTCTAAAGTACTTTCTAAATAGAGACAATAGGATCTGGAAGCCTGAAGTCCATGTGGAAACCCCACCACCACCACCACCACATTTTCCTATATTCAAAAATCTGATCCAACTTAAAAGATACAAGCAAAATCACTGAATAACTATCTTTTCTCATGGTCAATAAGCACTCTTGACAAATTTAGTTCTTTGGGGTGTTTTTGTAGCACACAGCTTTTTGCACCTAGTCTACCATCCCGAAATGTCATCAAGTTGCTGGGTACTACCAATACTGTATCACCAATGTAAGTTTAAGTCTGGCCTGCCCTAAGACATACTTATAATTAGGTTGCTCTTGGTAATTCTACATCTACAGTATGGTATAATAAATAAACATAATAAGCACTCACTGGTTCAAACAGATCAATTTGCTGACAAATGACACTAGCCACTCTCATGAGACCAAACCATCTACTAAGAAACATTCATTTAGCAAGGCTCATAGATGCTTCTCTTGCCACCACTAGGCAGAGTCCAGAAAGACTGTGGTAGTCACCAAGAGAAATTCAATCACAGCTAGTAAGACATGTTCCCCCTCCATTAGTTCAACATTATTTAATTAGGTGACCCTAACGGAAACACCACAGGCAGATAATTTTTTCTTATATCTATCTAGCATGCGTGCTGTGATGTATACTTGAAGGTCAGAAGACAACTTTGCCCAAGTGTTTTTCTTCTTTCGTCATGTGGTTTCCAGGAATTGAACTCATCATCAGGCTTGGTAGCAAGCACATTTACTGCCTGGCCTTCAGAAACACTCATTAAAAACAGCAACAACCATAACAACGGCACTGTCATTGGTCTTATGGTCTTACAGTTGCCCAAACACCTAGTCAGACAGCTTTCTGGGAGGACACCATCATCCATACACTGGTCTGAACTATAGGATTGAGTACAGTGTTATCCACCCTTGGAGTCACAAACATTTTTTTTTATTTCCCTGAAATCCCTGAATTTACATGTTAGTTCATTTGTAATTTGTGTATGTGTATGTATGTATACACACACACACACACACACACACACATTTATATACATATACATACACACACACATACATACACACACACACTAGTGACATTTTAAAGGTCAATCTACTGTCTCCATCAGGGCTAAAATTCAAGAAGTATAACTAACTAATGATCAAGGCAAATGAAACTTCTGTAAATGGTTACAAAGCAAAAGAGACCTCGGGTGGGCTTGCAAAATGTGATGCTTCTAAGTCATTCTCCGCACCCTCTCTGGCCTTTAACACTATCCACTACAATCCATCATAAATAATGTCATATCTGTTATATAAAATACACTTACACATTTTACCTATTTCTCAGAATGCTATCAAAGCACAAGTATCCCCTCTTTACAAACAGGGAATGGTAAACTGTAGTGTTGTTGATACTGGTGAATTGATATGTGCTATTTAAGACCACTGAGATGCTGGTTCTGAAAGCAGGCTTGGGCGTCCTACTTCAGACCCAAGCTTGTTTATGCTGAGTGTCCTCTAAAACTCTTGTCCTGAGTTAGGCTGGTCTCCTGTCTCTGTAATAGGGAGAGGGAAAACAACAGACTGTTTATAATATTAACCCCCAGCCTCTGAGAACAGCTAGAAGGCAAACTGCTCAAACAGTGGTGACTGCTGTGCATCACATGATGCAAAAGTGCACATTCCAGGGAAAGAAAGGCAGGAGCTCATGAGAGGTCTGCTCTGCCCTCCCCACCTAATATTACATTACCTTAGGATTTTCTCTGTTGGTTTCTGCTGACTGTCTGCAAGTGTCCAATTTGATAAGCCCATCTACCCTATTTGATCTTTTATTTGGAAGCTTTATAGGACAGAATGCTGTGTTCCACTAGGAACTCAATTAAGGAACTCCAGCTGACCAGTCTATTTGTACTAAATGTTTGTAAGCACTCAGATTTGATATTGTTACCTGTTGATCTTTTGTTTGCTCTCAATGGGGCTAGCTCAGTCTTCCCTGCTGAGTATTCTGAGTGCCTGATTTGATGATGTTTTGCTGTTTCCTGTTTCTCTCTATCAGCTACTAAGTATTTACTCATTTATTTTGTTCACACCTTCAAAACCAAAATCATGGCTCTAAGAGTATTCTTTAGAATGTACAAAACAGTGGCACACACCTACTAAAAAGACCAAGACAGAAGAATAATGAGATCTAGGCCAGCCTAGACTATCTAGTGAGGTTTAGGATGGACAGACAGACAGACAGACAGTGGGGATCCCAATGGTAATCTCTCCTAGATTATAAACAAGATCATATAGAAATCCAAGTCTAACTCTAATGTCAATCTTAATATAGTATTCCTGTTTATTCTGATTTTTAAAACACAGAAGTATAATTTATATGGCATAAAATGCATAGATACTAAGTAAAGGATTGAATGACTTCTAATAGCTTTTGTGACCACAAAGCCAAAACATAAATAACTTTATGCATGGAACATTGTACTATCACCGTCAAATTCCCTCAGGCCCCACTTTTTAGTGTTTTAGATTTCTATCCCTGGTTCAACTTTGTCAGTATTTCATATAAATGGAAAAAGTTGTCGAGTACCCTTTTTGTATCTAGCTTGGTTATATAGCATAGTGCCCCTCCCCCCATTTTTAAGACTTAGAAGAGTATTTATTTAGCTTTCTGAGGCTTTATCCTTGGCAAAAGAAAGACTTACTCATGTTTTGTAAACTTTATTTAAGACGATTTTATGAGGCCAGAGAAAATTAATGGCATCCAAGATTTATGAGGCTGGGTACAGGGCTTGGGGGTAGAGTGCTTGCCTAGCAGTGTAAGGCCCTGCATCCCAGGCCCTTTTTCCACAGGAAGGAAAAAGATTTCATATGTAATTACTATCAATACTATAAAATAAAAAGAACAAAAGACAAAGTACCCCCAAACATAATAATCTGTCATTTTCAACTCAGTTTCCTAGTCTATATTCTTTGTGATCTTTAAGTAAAATTCCTGAATGTAAGTTCCCTTGTCTCAATAAAGTCCCTTACTTTACTTGTACTCTGAACAGCAGGGAATACTCGTCACATCATTTGTATACTAAAGACCTTATAAGTGGTTTTTAAAAGGTTAGAGAATTAAGAATAGATGCGATTATTATTTCATTGATTCTCATCCAATTCAGAAAAATCATTTCCATAAATCAAAACCTCTTCCTGAGAAATTCTTTCCATTCCTAAACAGGTTGGAAAAAAAAAACATGAAAATAGGGAAAGTCTATGATATTTTACTAGAAAAATTTATATTTTTAGTGGTTTAAAAATGAGCAAGCAATGCCATTTCCAGAAAACACACATTATTGAGTTAAAAACACAGTGCAAGGCATCAGCTACCTCCCTACCACTTATGAGTCAAAGAGGCCCCAGTGCTCTCCAGATAGCACGGGCAACTGCCACTGCACTTCTGTCCACCACAAGTATGGGAAAGGACTCTGCTGAAGACTCCACACGCTCTGTGTAGAACCCAGAAGTCAGTATCAAATGCACTGAAAGCTTCCTCCTCGCAGCCTAGCTTTCATTAATGCCCAAAGGTGCTGTGCAGACTGAAGGGGAGGAGAGGACAGCAATGGGCTTGCTTAATCAACACTGGGCCCTGGATGCTGCAATATCAGACTGCTACGCAAGATGTGCCTACCTGTGTAACAGTGGCACTACTATTAGTACTACTATTAGTGGCACCACTATTGGTACTATTAGCTTTCTGATTGGATGTGAGGCCTGATATACAAGAGAGAATTTCATGCCTGGGACAGTAATCTTAGCCAAAAGCCCTTGGTCAGGAAGATCATAGGCCCTAGGGTAGAATCTGCTATTGTTGTTTTGCTCAAGTCATGTTACCAAATTATCTTCTAAATAGTAGTTTTCTTCTACCCATATAGCTGAGCTGCTCTCAACCTTAGTTAAAGAGGCTTCTTTTTTGCAGTAGTCAGTACTCAATGCAGATATGCATATATATAGCTCAAATACTGAGAATAAGAAGAATAAGAAATTGCCTTTCATGGGAATTTTTATCAGCCCACCTCTCTCTCCACCAAGGCTCAGGGAACATCATGGAAAAAGGAAGCAGAATGAATTTCAGAGCTGGAGGACTGCTACGAAATGCTGTTTTTTGGACAGGAAATGGCTAGTGATAAATTCAAAGCCGTTGTGGTTACCTGCACAAGACCTGCTTGAGACAAACCTAGCCCAAATCTCAGCACAAATGAGGGAAAGGTGCCCCATTCCTTCCTGAGGAGCTGCTGGCAACGGAGAGCTGCAGGGGAGGGAAAGCAATCTTTTCCTAGGGAATAACTACTGGTAATTTCCCATGCTCTAGTGGATGAACCTACACATCTGTGTGCCTATCAGCAGCACTGAAAGAATGTCATGTGTTATCAGAAAAGGAAAAGCATGGCCTGGTGGCTCAGGCCAGTAATCCCAGCTACCTGGGATGCTGAGGTAAAGGATCATGAGTTCAAGGTCTACCTGCAACAACTCAGACAGTGTCTCAAAATAAATAAACAAGTAATAAAAAGGTGGGGGAGAATAAAAAGAACATGAAGTTGGCAAGGAACTGGGGAGCTGTGCTGGAGCTAGAGAGGGGGAAAGGGTTTCGATATAATCATATGTGAGAAAGTCTGAAGGATAAAAACTTACAGCACAAGTTGGATATTGGTAAAGCTTAAAAAAGTAAAAGGATAACATTTTAAAATCTAACCTATGATGAAACATTATAAAATTCATAAAAAAAAAATTCAGAAGAAGCTGACCAAAGTATATGTGGGTAGGGATACATGAATTATCTGCAGTATTTTTCTCATTTTAGAACTACTACTTTATTATGGTTTTGAATGTCTAAGTTCTCATTTGTATTTTGAGAAATGTTTCAATTTATTTTTCATATTATTAGAAAATTTAAATTAAGCATGGAAACAACCTAGGAAATGGAAAAAAATCTTTTTTAAGCATGCATCTGACAGAGGATTAGTGTCTAGACTGTACAAACAGCTAAAAACAAAACAGAACTAAACATCAAACTGACCAATGTTAATAAATGAGGCTATGGAACCAGAGGGCCCTCAAAAGAAAAATAAAAAGAAACATTTGTGAAAGATGGTTTTAAGTGTTCAATATTCTTAGACTACATATACATATAGTAAATGCATACATTTTAAAATGTTTATATGGTGCTAGCCTATAACAGGGACACATAGCCAGCTATAGGTAAAATCTTCTGGATTTGTTAGTCAGCTGGGTACTATCAATTCCCCGATACCTAAGTTATTGCCACTAGTCAGAAAACAAAGAAACCTCATCACTACTGGCTAGCTTTCATAGAGGTAAAAGGTGCTGTGCAGGCTACCAGGAGAATAAAGTAGGAAACAGTCTCACCCAGTGCACCCAGGGGCTATGATAGCAAGTGGCCTGGTGTGGTGTGCATGTTGTTGGAACAGTAGCAGGAAT
>JADRCD010217548.1:5028-47330 GCA_019843815.1 Montemys delectorum | reverse complement strand
TCAAAATTTGAGACTTTAAATACTGCATTTCAAAGCCATCTGGTAGCATGCATTGTGTTGATATTAACTACCAACACTGAAACAAAGTTTCACGATGCATTAGAGACATGAGAGTGATAGATGTGCTGTTTTTCATTTTGCTATCCATTCATACAATAATTCTTTCTCATGCTAGAAGTTTTAATCAAAGGTGCATTAGAATCTTGAGTGCCTTTTAAGTAACAGCCATTGTTCAAGGTGATGGGGATACAGAGGTGACTGAGACAGCCGTGTATTCACTCATTATGAAACATGTTTTGTTTCTTTTTAAGTGACATATAAAGAACAATTAAATAAAGTGCTAAGTGACAAAAGAAAAATAGTTTAAAGAAATTGAGGGTATATGTGAGAGACGATGACTTTTCCATGACCTTCATAGCTATAAATATACATGAATGACAAATCTAACCTGGTAGTTATAATAGATTTCTTACTACTTAATTGAGACTTTAAAAGACAAGTTTGGAGGATTGATTTACCTAGATAAGATTCTAATATATTAGACACACAAAAATAATCCTAACATTCTATTCTGGTCAAAGCTGAGACCCACAGTGACTTCCTTGTTCAAATAAATGCTTACAGACTGTTTTTGGGAACAATCTTGTTGTAGCTAGAACTTGGGTGGAGTATTGGAAATGTTATCCATTAAGTTCCAAACAGACATCATGTGGAAGCAATGTGTCATTTGTAAAATAGTAGTTATAAAGGAAATTGGTTATTGGATTACTATCCTTGTTACTTGGAGAGACAAAGTGAATTTCCTGTTAAAACTTTGAAAGTAACATAAAAAAAACCATAAAAGTTGAATGAATAAGAAAGAGGAAAGTACACCTGAAGAGACATCAAGTTCTAATTTTAAAAGGGAGCTCCTCTCTCTGTGTCTCTCTCTGTCTCCCTGTCTCTCTCTTCACTCTCGCTGTCTCTCTCTTTCTCTCTTTCTCATGCACACTCACACATACTACATATATAACACCTACAACACTCACAAAACACACACAACAACGACAGAAACAACACACACACACATGCACATATACAGGCATACACACACACACACAGTAAAATGAAATATGAAGTTAGCCATGCTTGTATAGGCATTATGATCATTGAGATGAGAAGCTGGAGAATGGCAGGTGTCAGATTTCAAGGGAATTCGATGACTACATTGCACAGGTGAAAGTGGTCTACAAAGATTACTTTTAAAGAAGTCTGGTGTTCAACAAAAAGGAATTTTTGATAGGATGTGCATAATCACTCACTAAACTGCATTTCCCAGATTCATTTTAAAACATTCTTTAAACCCAGCATGGAAATTGGAATGCTCCATAATATTAATAATACCTCCTGTGTATAGTAGATATTTTTCCTTAGTGAACTATAAAATGATGGTAGGTCTGATGTTGATGGTCTTTCAGATTTGATTAAGTACTGGTTCTCTCCATAGTAAATAATAATAACAACTTAGGAGGCCTTTGGGAAAGATAATTAACCTCCAAGAATCCAAGCCTCTATTTTTAAAATTGGAAAAGCATAAAAGCAATTCATGCAGTTATGGAGGCCAAATAAGACAAATTATATAAAAGTGTTTTGTAAAATGCAGAGGATTACAAACCTGTAGTGATATAATTGTCATCCTTGGCTAGGGCAGCCTTGTTCTTTGGCTGCAAGCTATAGTGTGTTCAAATAAGAAAACCAGATTGATTGCTCTAAATTTAATTTAAAACATCTATCAGCTGCAATTCACCCCATAAGGAACAATACAATACAGCAAAGTTACATATAAGGTTTGGTCTAAATAGCTAGATTCTTATTGAGATATTAACTTGTGTGTGGAGCCCACTAATAGAGCATACAAACTACAAAGATGCTCAGTCATATGAATTACCTGATGGCATGAAATTTTACATAACTACAAAAAAAAAACTTAGATATCAAACTGCATTTGTTGTTGTAGTTCCAGGATATATGATTGTTCAAATGGACTAGACTGAACTTCTAGTTTTCTGTCCAAAAAAGAAAGCTATCACTTCAAACAGTCCTTTTACTTGTCAGAATTTCATACTGCCTCAAGATGTAGTAGAGGAGATAAGGACTCCTACGCCACAGCTTCTAACCTGAAAATGAATTGAGTGATTGCAGGAGCAGAAGGGAGAGTTATGAAACTTTACTAGGAGACAGCTCTAGCTTTTGACCTTAGGCAATCCACTTCATCTCTCCTGTTCCACATCTCTCTTAGACACCTAATCAGTAAAATAAGATTCATGATTCCTGTCAACTATATCTCCTTATCAAGTTACAGTGCACGTATTTCCATTGGTCAGCATAAATTTGCATATTTACTTGCAGAAAAGATTTAGGATTTGTTGAAAATAAATCATGTAAAGCTACGTTGGGTATTTGTCTGGGATGCTTTTTTTTAAAGAAATGTATGCAGAACAAACAAACAAAAAGACTTTACATATTTATATTTATTTAAGAAAATACTAGTAGTGATTTATTATTTTGAAATATACAGTTAATATGTTTGGAGTTATTTGAAATTTATAGTGAAAAAAGCGTATGTATTTGCAGTATCGCTGTAGACAAGCATCTACACAACACTGTTAAATTGATTGTTTCATATCAAACAACTTTTATAATACTCCTTTTAATTATAATATTTTATAAATTTTAAGGAATATGACAAAGATATTGTAGGTATTGAAGAGGGGGGTCTCTGGGAGGAGTTGGGGTACAAAAGGGAAAACAAGAATATGATTTAATTCTATTTACTTAAAATATGTTTTTAAATGTTAACAAATTCAGACAAATTGAAATCATGTAACTTTTCTCATCATAACGCAATAAAAGTTAAAAAATATAATAAAAAAGATAAAAAAAAGAAAAAAGAAATGTAATCATGAGAACTTGCACTTATCACATTTCAAATAACTATCCACAGGAAAGAGACAGAGAGAGATACATAGGGAGAAGCAGATAGAGAGAGTGAGAGAGAGCGAGAGAGCAAGCGAGCAAGAGAGAGCTAGAGAAAGAGCGAGAAAGAGAGAGAAAGAGAGCAAGAGAGAGAGAGAGAGAGAGCAAGAGAGAGAGAGAGAGAGAGAGAGAGATGAGTGAGGCAGAGGACATATCATGGGCATATCTGAGAACAAGCTGGTCAATACTAATTTCTGAATATATAATAAAGTGAGTAAATAATATCAATGGAGTGTGAAAAATTAAGTAAACACCAATCACAATATTTATTATTTAATGTTTTAATATCAAAGGTGAGTTCCCATGTTACATCTATTCACTTCTTCAAATTCTCAAAAAATCTTTTCACCATTAACCTTCCATTTTGTTATTACTTTGCATCTGAAAGAAAGAAAGTGGAATGCCTGTTTGTAAGAATTCCTAGTATACTTTCTCTTTCAAAGCTCTTTCTTCTCCTGTCAATGATATTATGGACACTCTAGTTGTTGGTAACAAAAGGTAAAAGTTATCCAATCCATTGCTCGGTTGCCACCAAAGATAAATATGCTCGTAATGTTTACATATAATGACCCAATATTGTTCTCTAAATTATACAGACTATCAAGAAATGAAAAATAAAATATATAGTATAGTCTCTTTTATACAATTGCTATTTTTATGATAGACGTTTTTGTTCTTTTAATTTTTGAGACAGGATCTAATATATGCAAACTGGCCTCTGCCTCTATGTATAGCTCTACAGTATAGTTATGGGGGCCCTTGAACTTTTTTTTATTCTTTAGTTCTACTCCTCAAAATAGTGAGATTACAGGCATGTGCTGTATTCTTTGACAGGCATTGCATAACATTGATCTTGCAGGTCCCAAACCAAACTTCATTTGGCATCTTTACATTCACTATCTAATGAACTTCTCAGTGCCAAAAAGCATCCCTACATAGTCACCGTCAGTATGTCACCTTCTACCTCAACAGCTCCTGCAAGCTACCCATACTTACATAGAATAAATACAAAACTTGCTTGATTTTCAAAGCTCATTGTTATTTCAGCTCCAACTTCTCTACAGAGAGCATGCTACATTTCTCCTACTAATCGAAAGTCTGGATTCACCCGGACATGTGTAATCTGAACAAAGCCTAGCCAGTAGTTTTAACCCTATGAATTATTTCAAGGTATGCTAGCTGAAGCTGTGAAAAAATGTCACAATTTGTTGAGATTTGCACAAACTTTAATAGGTAGAACAAAGTATTTGATTATGAATTGTTACAAAATATGCTTCTGTTCTGATCAGGCTAAGCCCAGAGAGATAGCACATGAATTATCATTTTTTCCTTATTTCCTCTATGTGTCCAATTATCCTGTAATTTTGGTTCTAGTCATAGCCTTCTGAAGGCAAAGGTCAGCCTCTCACAGTCTTGTACCTTTTCTCAGAGCTTGGAACCTATACCAACAATGTCATGTGCAGGACCCTGATTTCAAGAAAGTGAAATCTCTTGATTTTTGCTCTTTGGTCCTTTATAGTTCTCAAGTATACATTCTCCCTTGTTTTGACACAAATATTTCATCTCTCTCTCTCTCTCTCTCTCTCTCTCTCTCTCTCTCTCTCTCTCTCTCTCGTGTGCATGTGCTTGCGTGTGTGTGTGTGTGTGTGTGTGTGTGTGTTTAGAACAACAGCACCTTAAGGATGGTAAGTTAGTGTGTTGAGATGCAGTGGATAATATACTTTAATCAGCTCATGTCTGAGAATGAGACACTGACCTGTTCTAAAACAGCACACAGTCCTTGACTCCGAGACGGATGGATGGGATAGTTATTAAAAGCACAGTGGATAGTTACTACAAGCACAATGAAAACCTGACTTCTATTGGTAAAAAGGAACTCTTCCTTTTCTGATGATATAGGACACTGAGAATGGCACTAAAATGATGAGCTCTTATGAAATGAAAGTAAAAGTAATATAGAAGAACTGTCAAGAATTGAGATAGAAGAAAACTTGTGGTTTGACGCCCTCATCAAGCGTCCGCTAAAGCGAGACTCAGCTTTCTTGATTGTCTGTACTGTTGTTTTGTTTAAGTACAAGACATGCTTGATCTGATTAGTTCAGGTTTGAGATTTTTTTGTTTGTTTACTTGTTGATTTTAAGACTTAGACGAGGGCTGGCGAGATGGCTCAGTGGATAAGAGCACTGACTGCTCTTCCAAAGGTCCTGAGTTCAATCCCCAGCAACCACATGGTGGCTCACAACCATCTGGAGATCTGACACCCTCTTCTGGTGTGTCTAAAGACAGCTACAGTGTAAAAAATGACTTTTTTTTTTGACCAGGGCAGTGGTGGTGCAAGCTTTTAATCCAAGCACTTGGGAGGCAGAAGCAGGTGGATTTCTGAGTTAGAGGCCAGCCTGATTTACAAAGTGAGTTCCAGGACAGCCAGGGATGCACAGAGAAACCCTGTCTCAAAAACAAACAAAACAAAACAAAAAAAGAATGAATTTATTGGGGGCTGCTGAGATGGTTCAGTGGGTAAGAGCACTGACTGCTCTCTCGAAGTTCCTGAGTTCAAATCCCAGCAACCACATCATGGCTCACAACCATCTGTAATGAGATCTGATGCCCTCTTCTGGTGTGTCTGAAGACAGCTACAGTGTACTTACTTATAGTAATAAATAAATCTTGAAAAAAAAAAACTTAGACCAGCTTGCAACAAATAGGGTCGTTTCTGTGAAGATTTATTTTCCTTAAAACCTAAATCATTTGTCACTGAGCACTTATTAGAAAACCATTGCAGCTTCCTCATGATCACTTTATAAAGTTAACATACATTTTTATTTTCTCTTCTTGGAGATTTTTTTCCTTCTGTTATACTTGAATTTGAACCTAGAGATTCACATTTAGCAATATCCTAACTCTTCTTAAACAAAGTTTATTATTATTATTATTATTATTATTATTATTATTATTATTATTATTGTATCATTATTATTATTATTATTATTATATGTTTTCTTTATATACAATATCTCCTTTCCCAGGTTCCCCTACAAAAAAATGAAATAAAAAATATAAACTAAAACTAAAACAAATCCCTGTTCCCTCCCCTTCCCCCTGTTCACCACCCTATACCCTCTTGCTTCCTGGCCCTGGCATTCCTCTACACTGGAGCATAGAATCTTCACAGGACCAAGGGCCTCTCCTCCCACTGATGACCAACTTGAGGAGATTCTAGAACAGTTCTGAGGAAAAGGATCAAAATATCTACTGAGTATTCACTGTCTCCTGACATAACCATAATGCTGGGTGTAGTTCATACGTAACCTGTGGATTCAGCAGATGTTCACAGATGTGTTGTATACAACACTGGTCACATGGTAAACAGTATAGAGATTCTGTAGTAGTGTACATCGAGCATGTCATTAATACATTCCAAGGACTTAGTAGCAATGTGAATTCACATTCTGTGAATGTGTCCTCACTTTTCCCTTAAATACTTATTTTGCTGAGTTTTCAAAAGTACTATTCTGCCAGAGAATGGGGGCAGAAATTAGACTTCAACAATTTCATGATCACTGTGGTAAATTCTTAAATCCCCAATATCTTTGAAGATATATATATATATATATATATATATATATATATATATATATATTACTATATATATATTACATTACGTACAACCACATATTTTATTCGTTAGGTTTTGAATTCATTATATACAGAAGTGAAGTTTATCTTTTTTTTCTCAACAATTTTTCTCTGTCTAAGTTTGTTGGCCCTTTCCTCTTTCCTACCAAATTGAATGAAATTACAAAACAACCACAGATAGGAAGAAAGGATCTAGGTGACAAAGGCTTGCACTAATTCTGCATTGGAAGGAGCCTGATTACTCCAACTAGCACAGCCCTGCCTCTTCAAGGCAGTCTTTGTTTTCTTAAAACATAGCCTTGAAGTTCATTTAGGGACTTGCTTGGCTCTCTGCTGCCTCGTGTGATTCAGACAAGATGTTTCTGCACATGTCCTGAGAAAATAACACAGAGAAATAATACAGGGCCACCAACAATTGGCTTGCTAGATCCCCTTCTCCACATAACTTGTCCCAAGCATGGGCTAGTGAGTTGGATTTGTAGTTGATTCACGGCTAGGATTGCTTGAACTAAGAAGTAAAATGTCTTTGATGTTGGATTGCCTATATCTTGTATATATTGTTACATCCGGGAAGGAAACTGCTCCAGGAGATATAGACTGGTCCCCTTATAATTATGAAAATTTATACTGTTAGGGAATGAGAGAAACTCAAGAAGGTGAGCAGTGTTCAGTCAGAAGAGAGACTGAGTCCTGTTTACATTGCCAAGCGTCTGGGATAAAGCTCCAACCCACTGTGCGTTCTCAATCAGCAACCAATCCTATCCCTGTGGTTATTTCTTCTCTTTAGCAGGCTTTCTTGAGGATTATAACCCCTTTAAGAGCAGAAATGTCCTTAAAGCTCCCAGGGACTAAATCACCAACCAAAGAGCACATATGGTAGGACTAAAGGCTCCAGCAACGTACGTATAGCAGAGGATGGCCTAGTCGGTCATCATGGGCAGGAGAGGCTCTTGGATCTATGCCCCAGTGTAGGGGAGTGCCAGGGCCAGGAAGTGGGAGAGGGCAGGTTGGTGATCTGGGGGAGGAGGGAGGGAACAAGTTTTTTTTCTTTTTTTTTTCTTTGTTTTTTGAAGGGGAAACCGGGAAAGGAGATATCATTTGACATGTAAATAAAGAAAATATCTAATAATAAAAAAAGAGCAGAAATGTCTCAAAAGGATACAAAGATCAATAGCATACTTTTATTAATGTACCAATATATCTGACATAATCTTCCTACCCAGAAATGTTTGGTTTGCCTCACAGATTCAGAATTATTGGTCCAGAATTGGTTTGGCTTTTCTGTGTCTAAGAGAAGCAGCACATCATATTGTTAACATGTGGTAAAGAAGCTGCTCACTTTTTAGCCTGAAAGTGAAAAGGAAAAAAAAATGATGAAGAGATCAATTTCATAATTTCCTTCAAGAGTCTATACCCAATGACTTATAACTTTCCAGTGGGCCTCACCTCTTAAAGGTTACACCGTTTCCTAACAGTGTCAAGCTGCCAACTGAAACTATAACATGTATGCCTTTAGGAACAATCATAATTTACTTTAAATTAGCTCATGTTCAAACTAACATGTCACAATTGTTTCCTTTATAATAAATTTAGAAACACAGAAGTCTAATCTTTTTCATTTCATTGAGTTGTTAAAGATGAAAGAGTGGAAACTTTATAGCATAGAGGGAACCTGTGTTAAAAGATTTTAGAATATGAAACAGCATAATTAGTCCATAAGCAACACTAGAAACACTAAGAAATTGTTGTAAAGGATGTGAGAAAAAAGAATATTATCTTAAGGGGTTGTTTTGTTACCTTTGTCATATACATACACAAATGTAAATATAAATTTACTGTATATATGTGTGTGTTTGTGTGTATGTGTGTGTAGACATGTGTGAGCCATGTACATGTGGATATCAGAGGACAACTTGTAGGGAAGTTCTTTTCTTTTGTGATGAGGGAATTTTCAAGCTCAGACCATCAGCCTTGGTAGCAAGTGCCCTTCCCAGTGAACTCTAATACAGTCCTAGAGTTGCACAGAAGTTTAAAATTGAGTTTAATCTTCTTCATTCTCTGTCACACAATGGTTAGGATCTCCTTTTAATTTTTAAAGCCCCAATGAATGGATAAACTAACCTCTTCTGATTCATTTTGATTAATATACCAATGAAATAGATTGGAAGCAGCCAAAGTCCTTCATCACAAATGCACACTTGCTAAAAGGTAACAAAGAAGAAATCTAATTCAGTTCTAGATCATGAATTTGCTCTGTCTTTATTTGTGTGCTAAAATCATGAAAAGAAACACACACCAAGGTGTACACATAACATACACAGCTAGACACACTCATGTATACATATTCTCACACACACATATAGATACCCACATACACACGCACACACACACACAAATCGACACACATAAACACACATGTGTGCATGCACACACACATACATACACTCCCATACATACACATTCCCACAAAATACACACCCATACACACACACATGAGATGTGAAGGGAGAGAAATGTAAAGCTACATGACAAGCATGTGTCTACATTTCTAGCACAATAATATTCAATTAGCTATCCATCTAATATCTATAGAATTATTTATTTTAATAATACTTTAAAAACCAGTTTACTGATTTGTTTGGTAGAGGTAGAAATTGAGGCACAAAAAATTAAATCAGTAAGGTAAATTTTTAAGTTGTGCACATTATTGTCTACACAGATAATACATATTCTCTCTCAAGATCTATTTTTTAATTGGTTATTGTATTTATTTACATTTCAAAGGTTATCCCCCTTCATAATTTCCCCTCAGCAAACTTCCTACCCCATAACTCTTCCCCCCTGATTCTATGAGGGTGTTCCCCCACCCACTCACTAACCCACTCCTGCATCACCACCCTAGCATTCCCTTATACTGGAGCATCTAGCTTTCATAGGATCAAGGGCCTCCACTCCCATCGATGCCAGATGAGGCCATCCTCTGCTACATATGCAGCTGGAACCCTGGGTCCCTCCTAATTATCCTGTTAAACCATACATAGTAACTGAATGACATATGTTACTTTCTTAGAAATAAGCATAATTTTATTGTGTTTGGAGCTTGAAAGAATCATGTCCATCTTCCCACTTGTTTGAACAAAAATTCTTCAAAATCTAAGATGCCTTTTTTGGCTTACTCTCCAAATTGAAATTAAATCTACTTGAGGAACACAAATTGACCATATGTGTTTTTATTATCTATATTTCATGGAGTAAGTAGAAGTTATTCATCAAATGTTTAGAAGTTAAATTAGAACTCCTTTCCTTGTTTGTGCATTTTAGTACAGATATAATTTCTGTTTTGGCAGTGTCTTGTATGTGAGAGTGTCAGAGGTAAGGATTCTGAAGGACAGTTGAAGGGCTAGCCATACTTTGTAGATAATGAGTTTCTATGAAAAACAAAAACAAACTAAAAAGCTCTTAAGACCGAGGACAATTAACAAGCCTATTTTTAAATAAATAGGCTTATTTGGTTGAAAATAATCTTCACATTGGGAAAAATGAATTGCCTGAATATATTGCACAAAAAAAACCATTGAACAATTACTCAGCTGCTGACCCAAGGGTCTTAGTGCCTTTAAGACCATATGTACATACATGTTCAGAATACTGCTATAGGTACATGCCTTTTCTGTGTGCCATGATACACAGCAAATTACAGAACCAACAACCACAATTTCTGGTATTGACAAATTGACTCTGGTAAATATCTCTGTCAGCAAGTTTACCTTCAATCAGGATGAATAATTACAGACTTTGTTGAGTCTCCTGTCAAAGTTTTGCTCTGAGCACACTCAGCAAATTGACAGCCTTTTCTACCAATTTTCAATAAAGCTATGGTTTGGGACTCAATATTGTAATTGCATTCTAAGCCTCAATTCATTTCTAATATGACCCTAAGAACAGTTGAAATCCTCATCTTACAGGTTTTTATATATTCATCCCAAAGCTAAACTGTTAACTTAGCACTATAGGTTCAAATATAAATCTGCAAAAGCCAGACTATGCAACATTCCTGTGATCTGGGAAATTATAATTTCACCCCTTTTACTTAAAGAGCTTTATATTTGAGTAGATATAATTTGAACTGGGTTTTTTCCCAAAATTTACATAAAACAAATTTCTTCCAATGAAAGAAAAATTCAGCCTGTTTCATTTGTTCTTACAAGTAATTGCTAAAACATAGACAATAAACTTTATAAAACCCATGCATTATATAAGTAAACTTTATATAAAATATGAATCTATGGATTTTATTTTAAGAATACAATACAAAAGAATGTGAGCAAATGGTAGTAGTTATACAGGAACTGAAGAGATCATATTATTGTTGAGTTTTCTAATCCAACAACAACTCTATTCAATAATATTTATACATTAGTGATGGCATAAAAGTTTGGATATTTGCAAAAAATTATAAACCCAAGAAACTCTACAAGGTTGGGCCTACATAGGTCAGGAGTAACCCAATATGTACTATAATATGGTCATTTTTTGTATTTTATAACTTCTTTAAATCACTAAGGAATACTCATGTCACTTCACTTAAAGAGGCAGGAAAAAGTCATAGTTGTTCCAAAATTTATATTGATTATATGTAACTACAGCTTTAGATATCTAAATTTATGCATGATGGCACAAGAGCACATGTGTTGCCCATGCATGTATACATACATATACACATGTAGAGAGTGAGGGACTGGTATTTCATTTGTTCTACAACAGTATTCTAGAAGCCAAAAATAACACTTGTAAGGAATACATATATAAAGTTCTTGTTTTCATAATGGAGGTATGTGTAAAATGGAACTTATAAACTTTGAAGGAGTAGAATGGGAAATCCTCTAATAAAATAATTTCAAAATGTTTATTACTGCTGGTCTTCTCTGTGTTTTCTTAGAGCATATTAAAGAAAATCTTATTGGCATGAATCATCTCTTGTGGAAAAAATACATCAAATATCTTTGAGTCCCCATAAGCACAATCTTTTGTGCTATGTGTGTGTGTGTGTTTATGTGTGTTTATGTGTGTATGTGTGTATGTGTGTATATATATACATATATATATATATATATATATATATATATATATATATATATATATACATACATATATATATACAAGCATGCACACATACACAACTCATCCAGAAAGCCAAGGTGTTTTCTGAAAAAATTGATTGCACGGAATAGGATCTAATCATGTTTTTCCTTCTCTTTTGGAATACAGATAATAGAATCCCACTAATTGCTGGTAGAAATTCACAGATTCTGTAGTTTGCATTTTGCTCTCATCAAGCATTATACATATTGAACAAGAAATGAAAGGCCAAAGTGGATAATATGCTCTTGAAAATTGCTGTGTAAGCTTTATACAATATTATATAGGTTCGTTGATAAGTGTTAAGAGTACTGTTTTACATAAATATTCCACAATATTGAATGTAAGGTTTTTTCTGCTTATAATGAGAGCTCTGATTTACTTAGAGAGAGAATAATTATGGAATAATAATTAGAATGTGAGCCTTATAATTGCTGGAATATATATCCATTTTTTTTGTTGAAAGGTACAGAAACATACTTGCTTAAAAGAAAGCATAAAATATCTTTAGATAACATTGATTTTATCATTTTAATGTAAAATTTAATCTAGATGGATATTTATGCCTCATATGCAAATACTGAATATTGCTTTAGTGTAATAATATATTTTAAAGTGTTTCCTTTCATGTTCAGTTCTTTGTATTCTTGATTTGTGGTCTAAATCATGAAAGAGTGGCTACTTAGGTCTCTCTTAAGATAGTGTGTTTAAATTTGTGCCAGCATTTAATACATATGTGCGTCATGTGAACTAGATATTTCATGTAGTAGAATATTTGGTCATGTTTTTATTTTCACCTCGATATATACTTTACAAAGTAGTGGCTAAAGTATACTGCCCTACTTCTTTTAAAACTAAGAGAGGGCTAGAAAGGTGGTTCTGAAATTTAAAGTACTTGCTGCATTTTTTTTGAGAACCAGGATATGCTTCCCAGAACCCACATTGCAGGTTGAAACTGCCTGCAACTCCAGTTACAGGTAATCTAACATATTCTGTGGCATGTGCCCATACACATGATATGTATGTAGACAAACAAGCACACATACACAGAAACAAAATAAATGTTTATGAAAAGACAGATGTACTCCCTGTTTTGAACATGACAAAATGTATACATGTATCAAAATTTCATTTGACACGCTATAAATTTGTAGTTCATAAGGTCAATTCATAATGATTTTGTTGAAATTACAATTTTTCTGAGTGTTTCTCTTTATCATTGTATTAAACACTTTGATTATCCCATTAGCAGTATTCAAGAATAAAATTTTCCTTTGGTCTTTGATAAATGAGGATAAGGTAGGTGAAGGTATTTCATTTATGCACTTTTTAGGTAATATTTAAAATGTCCTTTGATATCTGCATTGACTTTTATCTGAGAAACACCCAGTGGCTTCCCCCTTTATTGAAGTGTGTCTAATTTTGTTTTAGGAAATTACCAACTGCTGATGGTGCAGGTATGTTTTTCTCCCAATCATGTGACTTTGGATGAGGAAAACAGTGACAGATCTGAGAAGCTGCATAGCATATTAAGTATTGTATTGAATTAAATTTTCATCCAACCAAGCAAAGAAATAGAAGACTGTAAAAAAAAATGGCAGAAAAATCCAAAGCATCATAGCATTCATTCCAGAATGCTTCCTGACTGCATTTCATTTGTCCAGGCTAAATCACATGAAGTTAAAGCTTTACTAACATATACAGTGATATTATGCCATATTCAATTATTTATTTCCAGCATTCTGGTTAACTTAGAGAATTAGAGGCCCTCAAGCTCCTAAATGATGGCTCACCAAAACCTAATAATAGTGTCTTATGAGGACTCTCTAAATTCTTTTGTAATGTATAAAATGTCAAAGTCCATTAGAGAGTTAAACTCAGGGAAATAAAACAAGCTGGATCCCTCTACACACTTTAATAAGTGTTGACAAGGATAATGATTTTAAAAGGACAGAAGATTTCTTTAAAACTTAAAAGCCACTACTACCAAATGCTGCCTGGAGGATCTGGCCATAGTGCCCCAAATCGTTTCAATTCTCAAATAGAGCCAAATTGGCAATGTGTCTGATTTCACGATGTCACCTGATAGGGCACCCACCTGGATGAGGAAGGATTGAGCTGAAGGGCAGTTCTGCTGAACTCTATCATGTTCAACCAATAGAAAACAATGAACTGTTCAACTGACAAAGACAGGCATCTTTTAATCTAACTAAGAATCAGCTAAGCTCTTTGGCATAAAATAAACCCTTTTACAAGCATTCTGTAACATTATTTTCCAGGTTTATTGCAATCATTAATTCACCTGCACCTGTTGAGGAAATAGCACAGATAATCTTATTTTCCCTTTCTTTTTTTATTTTTCCTTTTTTTGACTCGTAATGCTCTTTTTCTCTACATTTTAAAGTCAGCTTCTTTATGTCTAAAGCCGCTTTCCAAATAAATCCAAGTGATTTGATTCTAGAATTTAAACATCTTTTATACATTTAGGAAATATGCAAATGAAGGAATTGGTAGGCTTGTGTGACTTCAAAAGTGAAACAGAGTCACCAGCCATGAAAACACGAGATAAAATGAACAACAAAGGACGCTGGTGGCACCGTGCCAGAGAGCTCAGGAAGCTGAAGGACACTGGGCTCATTTGCCCTGTAGGAGAGAACAGGTTCAGGGTTATTAGGACAGAATGCTAAAATGTGCAGCGGAGAAGGATCCTGATGGAATCTCCACAGGGTTTTTGGTTTCAAAAAAAAAAAAAAAAAAAGGTTCTCACAATGAGAATTGGATCTTGAAGGTCTGTACTGAAGGACTATTTGGAAAGTTCATTTAACTGAATGTATGTGCAAAGTCCTGGGTATATGCCCAGGAGTGGTATGGCTGGGTCCTCTGGTAGTACTATGTCCAATTTCCTGAGGAACCGCCAAACCAAACTGATTTCCAAAATGGTTGTACCAGCTTGCAATTCTACCAGCAATGTAGGAGTGTTCCTCTTTCTCCACAACCTCTCTAGCATCTGCTGTCACCTGAGTTTTTTATCCTAGCCATTCTGACTGGTGTGAGGTGGAATCTCAGGGTTGTTTTGATTTAAGGACACATGTTCCACCATGTTCATTGCAGCCTTATTTATAGCAGCCAGAAACTGGAAACAACCCAGATATCTCAACAGAGGAATGGATACAGAAAATGTGGTACATCTACACAATGGAATACTACTCAGTTATTAAAAACAACGAATTTATGAAATTCTTAGGCAAATGGATGGATCTGGAGAATATCATCCTGACTGAGGTAACCCAATCACAAAAGATCACACATGGCATGTACTCTCTGATAAGTGAATATTAGCCCAGAAGATTAGACTATACAAAGTAGAATCCACAAACCACAAGAAACTCAGGAAGAAGGAAAACCAAAGTGTGGATACTTCGTTCCTTCTTAAAAGGAGGAACAAAATGTCCATGGAAGGAGTTGCGGAGACAAACTATGGAGCAGAGACTGGAGGATGGACAATTCAGATACTGCTCCACCTGGGAATCCTTCCCATATTCAATCATCAAATCCAGACATGATTGTGGATGCTAGCAAGTGCTGGCTGTCAGGAGCCTGATATAGCTGTCACCTGAGAGGCTCTGATAATACCGGACTAATACAGAAGTAGAGGCTCACAGTCATCCATTGGACTGAGCACAGGATCCTACAGGAGCTAGAGAAAAGACCCAAGGAGCTGAAGGGTTTGCAGCCCCTTAGGAAGAACAACAATATGAACTAAGTAGTACCCTCAGAGTTCCCAGGGACTAAGCCACCAACAAAAGCGTACACATGGTGGTACTCATGGCTCCAGCTGCATATGTATAGCAGAGGATGGCCTAGTTGGTCACCAAGGGCAGGAGAGGCCCTTGGCTCTGTAAAGGTTCTATGTCCCACGGTAGGGGAATGCCAGGGCAAGGAAGTGGGAGAGGGTGGGTTGGTGAGTAAGGGGTGGGGGGAGGGGACAGGATTTGTTGTGGTTGTTGTTGTTGTTGTTTATAATTTAAAAAATTATATTTTTTTAAATTATAATTTAATTTTTTTCTTTTTTCTTTTTGGAGGGGAAACTGGGAAAGGAGATATCATATGACATGAAAATAAAGAAAATATCTAAGTAAAAAAGAAAAAAGAAAAGAAAGAAAGAGTCAAGTCCTGAAAGCTGTGTGGAGGTCTGGGTTGTTCCTGGGAGACAGCAGGGGTTGCCTTATCAGTGCAAGCTAATTCCTACTATTATTCTAATGTTTTCCAAACAATTGCACTTTTTTTTTTTTTTGAGTGAGTGGACCTGGAAACCTTGTGAAACAACATTTCTTGGAAAGCATCAGGAAGAGGGGATTCTTCTCCATGACTGTGGACCGAGAATCAAAGACAGTAATGATCAGAGCCATGAGTGCCCTGTGCTAGGGTCATCCCTGCAGGACCTGGTGAGGTTGTCCTCCTCTGTTGGGAAGAAGGCTCTTCTGCAAGAGATATGGTCTGGCTTTTTCAAGTGGCTGAGGTTTATCTGGGGGTGATCTTTTCATTGACCATCAGAAGGCCCCAAATCAGTTCACTTCTCTCCAATTTCCACAGACTAGTAAGACTATCATTTTTCTTGAAAGATTTGCCACATAAAAGTGGAACTTTAAGTTAATGTTTAAGCTTAAACATTACGTTCAAAGCTTCCTTCTGCTGCCTCTTCCTCTTTAAAAAGTGCTTTTGAGGGTTTGTATTGGTAATTATTACTTAAGGTGTAAGTCTGTCTTATCTTTTTAAACTGAAGAACCTAACAAAAGATGCTTCAGTATGTCTAATAGACTCCCTCAGGAAAGAGGCAAAGACAGGAACACCATTAGTGGCTGTGGGAGACTAACGTGCCTTTTAACTACTCTGAGATGCAGTTTTGACAACCTGAAATGGCACTAATGACCATCTAATGTGACCCCGAAACTACTATGTACAATAACTGGTGTCATGATTAGTACTTGCTTGGATAAGGAGTTACTTAAACGTATTGTGTAAACTGTGTCTTAGGAATACTTTCTTTTCCATTCTTTGGTTCTATTCATCTGAAACTAGAGGGCTTGCGAAAAGCGAAGGTGGGGTATAAGCAGAAATCATATCCCTGTATTCATACTTTAGTGACAATGTAATTAAGATTTAGGGGGACAGAGGCTTATCCACACTGAAAATAAAGTGTGCATCTTTTTAATTTAGCTGTTCAATTCTTGATCTCTTTGGAGTCTTCAGTGTGAGTGACTAGACAAGCAGCCAAGGGCTGAGTTGAATAGCCTTTACCAATTCCATCTCTGCATGACTCTTTTGGTCAAATGATTCCTATAGTTACTGGTCAGCTGAGCATACTTTGGGAGAGGCTTCTCTGGAAAATCCATTCATAGGATTAAAACAAAACAAAACAAACTGAAGCAAAACTAAACAAACTCACCTTTAGTGTCAAGATATTGTTCACCTAGAGAAATGGCAGGAGATAGCACAAGGACTGACAGGAAATCACATAATGAATGAATGAATGAGCAACGCTCCTTAAGTTTCTAAAGCAGGAAATGATGCTACTTGAGCATGCCATGAAACTGACTATGTTACTTCATACTGCCAGCAGTTCCTCTAGGTGGTCACTAAAGTGACTTCATAAATCAACAACATTGTCCTCAGAGAAATCAAGACACTTGCCAGGTGTTGCACAGACAGTCTCGGGTTGTATGAATTCAAGTTTCCAGGGTCTTAGTCACCATTCCAAAATTAGACGGACGTACTCTCCTTCTCACTGGTCAGCTTCTCATCATGTTTCCCCAGAGGAGAGGATACAGATGAAGATGGTGAGAGGCAGAGAAGAGCAGAGGAGCCTGCAGTCTTGGGCGATTGTGTAAGACAGCATAGGAGTTTAGGAAAAGATAATGGGTGGTGATCATGGAGCTAGCCTTCAGTTTCTGGCTTATATTAGGACGTTGTACCTTGAATTTTCCTTAGTGAACGAGGGACAAATGTTTCTTACTCAGCCACAGATAAATATTCTAATAGCATTTTTCTAAAACCTTGTACAGCTGAACAAGAAAGAGCAAGTGCCCCAAACTTATTGATTCCATTTAGACAGATAAATGGAGGAAACATGAGGGCAGTCATTCACCCAAAGTCTTCTGCTCTAGACACTTTGATTAAATTATATCAATACTTTATAAGCCAATCAATAATTATGCCTCCGCTTTATGGGCAACTACTATACTGGCTGGCTTTCTGTACCCACTTGACACCAGCTAGAAACACTAGAGAAGGTGGCTCAGTTGAAGAAACGTCTCCATGAAATCCAGGTATATGGCACTTTTCTCAATTAGGAATCAATGGGAGAGGGCCTATCCCATTGTGGGTGGAGCCATCTCCGACTGTCCAGATTCTATAGGAAAACTGGCTGAGTAAGCCAGAGGAAGCAAGTGAATAAGTAGCAGCCCACCATGACCTCAGCTTCAGCTACTGCCTCCATGTTCCAGCTCTGCTTGAGTTCCTGTCCTGCCTTCCTCCAATGATAGACTATGATCTGAAGGTGTGAGCCAAATAAACTCCTAACTTGCCTTGCAGTCATGGTGTTTTGTTGCAGCTATACAAACCCTAACTATGCCAGCTGTGATGATGGCAAATCGTGTGATATTCCCAAACTTCCACAATGAATAAGCTGAGATTTGAACTTGGTTCCAGAATATTTTCATTTCCTTCTGCATTTTATTACTATATATTCTAAAATGATCTTCAAAACACAAGTCAAGGAGTGTCCAACTGACATTATTACAAACTGAATTTTTTTGGTACTCTTGAGCCAATGTCTTTAAAGGCACCTCAGTTCTCAGTGTGTGCTTTGTGGCTCACTGGGTATGATCACTGGAGATATATATATATATATATGTGTCTGAGAGAAAGGGAAGGAGAGGGGAGCAGAAAGGAGAGGGGAAAAAAGAAAAAATAATTGTTTTCTAAGAGACTATTTACTATGCATTGTTAATGTTAATTTTGAAGAGACATAGAGAGTGGCCATTCTTTGAAGAGTTGTGAATTAACAGAGGTAGATTCTGAAAACCTGAGTCTCTCTTTTGTAACTGTGGGCATCTCATTCAGAAGCATACCATGCATTTCAGCTCCCACATTTTAAATTAAATTTCCTTATTACTTTTTAAGTAGCCTGTCATGGATTATTGAGTATTTACTGTATGTTTATACTGTAATTCTCTGAAATGACATACAGTAATTGCTTTAGCTACAGCATCTGATGACTAATTACTATAAATGTATGTAAAGAAGTAATTAAATGCAAAAAATAAACTTTTCTCCTGAACTTTGTATTACAGATGAAACAAATGATATGTTTTCTCCTAGCGCCATCCCCACCCTCAGCCCCCATCCTTTGATCTGTATTCCTGATTTCCGGTATAACAAATACTTATGCTAGCAGATTGATGAATAAGATTTTAACTAAACTGTGGCTTACACACATGTTCAGCTAAGTTATACTGGAGGTGGTAGGACATTCCTAAACTTGACCATTGGATGGGCAATCAAGTTGTCCCAGATGTGTCCTAATGTCTAAGAAAGGCTGTTTCTTCTCAAACATGTTTCTCCTCCACCTGACAATCTTAACACAAGAAGAAATAGAATATCTCAAGATGCTTTGCTTACAGTAGTCCCAAAGAAATTTCATGAGTAGTTACTGAAAAGCTCTTCCCATGAAAGTGTCACTAAACACACACACACACACACACACACACACACACACATACACACACACACACAAAACATAACATGTTGACAAATGTTTACTGGTCCTGCTGTTGTTACAGTGAATTGAACACCAGTAACTTTTTAATGTTTGGTGGGTTATGTAAATTATTTAAAGCAAGATGATAGAATAAGCCTGTACACACATGGAAAAAAATATGATGGATGAATGTCTACCTTAACATCAAAACAAATTGTGCTACATTGGTTAAGTGATGCCAGAAATCATCAAATAATAGCCCAACCCCCACTCAGGAAAAAGAATCACAGCTGGGCAGACTTAAAGCATGATCTGAAATTAAAGACCCCATTATTCCTCTTATCCTTCCTAGGGCAGGTGAGCACAGAGGGGTGTTATCCACTACTGAGATAATAATAAAGACAGACACAAAGCTTCCATTGCAGCCTTGCTGCTGTGAAGTTTAAGCTGATCCAATCCTTTTCTGACCTTTTTATTTGCCAATTGGAAAAACACAGTAAATGGCCCTCAGCTGAGAAGCAGCTCAGGAGAATTCTGGGCAACCTGTGGTCATCCCACGAGGCACTGAATTTGAAAGGGTTTCAAGTTTGTACTCTGTTTCCCATCACCACCATCTGTGACATAGTAGTCTGAAGTTCATCCTAGACTATTGTCAAGTCAAGACTAAACTCTGGCATTTAGTTCTCTTTTAGGTCTAGTAGCCAATGGTCTCAATTGATCAATCAATTGATTCATTGGTTGCCGTTACAGTAAATAAAATGCATACACAAACACAAAAAACATGTCCCTTGTTGAAAGGACAGAATTGGCACCAGGGAAGGAAGTACATGGATTCCATAGCCCCAAATGTCAACTTTTCTTTTTAGGTTTATAACTGGGTTCTCTTTTGCAACATGCTGTATCTATTTACTTTAAAAACAGCTCATCAACCTACACTCCCAAGCTCTCTGAGTTAAATGTGAGTCTCATTCTTGGAACTCAAAACTCTGCCAGAAATTTAGTTGAAAAATGAATGCCTCTTTTAGAATTAATCTACACTCTCATTTTCACCCTCATATGCCTTTTCTTTTGTTCAAATCTCAGGCATTGGACTTGCTAAGTACTGTTTGTACTTTCCTTAAGTCCAAAGAGTGGCAGCTGACCTCTACAAATGTTTAACACTAAAATGTGCTTATGAAAAGATGACTTCCTGGACATTTGGAAGGACAGAATTTCCAAGACACCCCTTAACTTCTGCTTGTGAGGACGTGGGTGCTAATGAACTTCGGTTTTTATAGGTTTGATGTGAATGGGACCATTATTGGTAAGGGTACTCAACAAGATAGCTCACTATTCAGTGTATGATGGATAACAATGATATAGCTTTGAAAGCCTTCAAATTTTATGGATGACATCTACTGAAGTCATCCCTATTGACCAGAAAACATCATTTGATAAATAATTGTGAGTAGTAACATACATATTACTCCTGTGCTTTTGTTGGCCCATATTTATTATAATGGAATATTGTTGCTGTCATAAAGATATGTAGTTGGAGCTAAGAAGGACTAAATAACGTATACAAGATGTTTTTGGAGGTAGCAAGTGACTGGAAACAGATCTGAATCCAAGCTGATGTTGACTCATAACTACTGTCTTATGTTCACATTGGAAACCCAGTGGTTGTAATGGGAACAAATCTGTAAATACAGCCACAGAGAAAGAACATTTGGGCTTAATAAGAAGTTGTCTGAGGTGGGCTGGAGTGATGGCTCAGCGGTTAAGAGCACTGATTGCTCTTCCAATGGTCCTGAGTTCAAATCCCAGCTACCACATGGTGGCTCATAACCATCCATAACAAGATCTGACATCTCTTCTGGAGAGTTTAAAGACAGCTACAGTGTACTTAGCTTACTAAACAAATAAATCTTAAAAAAAAAAATGAAGTTGGTTGAGAATATAACTGAATCTGAGCAGCCATTGAATAGTTACTCTGAACCAACCCATCAGTGATTAGTATTTTAAATTTGAAGCTGTGATGACATCACATGTATATGCATTTCAATTTAGAATACACTGATTTTGAATTATTTCGATACACTTTAATCAATGTTATTGACACCATAGTGTGATATGATCTCTATATATCTGTAGAAGTTTAGATGCAATATAACAAAGTTATATCCTTAAAACCCAAGAATAGTCAACACGCCCTCTTATTTAAGCATAAAGGTATCCCAAGAAATGATTCATAAATGGCTGAGATTGGGCATTGTTTCCTGGCCAGCACAATGTTCTAATATATCCTAACTTATTTCCAAGCTGTCCTTAGCTTGGAATTTCTCACAAGGAATCTGCCTTATCAGATAGAATGTCCTCAGACTTAGCGACAGAGGTCAGGCACCATTGCTTACTGTTAACATAGTTAGAATTCTCAGGGCAGTCCCACAGAAGAAAGAACTGTTTTACATACTAGAGAGTAATCGAAGGGCTTCCCTCACTTAAGGGCATTAGCAGGAACTGCTAGATTGGAACTTCCTGGTGCTTGCCTTCAGCAGACCCAGGGAATTAGCATGGGAATACCAAAATAGCCCTAACAGGGAGGGCACCACTGCTCTTCTGCCTCCTTCACACCTGGATACCTGATCCTACGGACCTTGATGTGGAGGTCACTTGCCTAAGTGACTTCAGTCTTGCTCTCTGATCCTATTGACCTTGTTGTAACCCTCGCCCACCTACGTGACTTGTCATTCGCCCTGTTTTCTGTATACCATATAAGCCTGATTTTCACTTTGTGCAGGAGCGCTGGCACTCTGACTAGAACTAGAACTTAGATGGACTAGGACTTGGATTCATGCAGTCTGCAGTCCCCTGGGCCCAGAGCGCTTGGGCCAGGGGGCTGGTGCAGCTCCTATCCAGAAGAGGTGGCTGGTTTAGACCCAGTGTGTTTCAGGTAGCCTCAGATGTACCACAACTGCTGAGCTGCCAGATTTATCATTCCTCTTTTGCAATGACTGTAAAAGTCTGATGCCATTTTTAAGAAATACATTCGGAACCTGTACTTCCATGTGCCATCTCTGCCATCATTTCTTTGCCTATGCCTTGTCGACCTGACTAGGACCCCATTTCTCCCACAGATTGAGGGAAGCCCAGATTGGCCAGCCTGTAGCATCTTGTGTTCCATTTTGTAGATGATGTGATGTTTTCTACAGTAGACATCATTCAAGAGACATGGCCAGACAACAGAAATCCTCCTTTTATTTGGCTAGTTAACAAACATATAGAGCTAATGGAAAGGTTGCTACAAATGCCAGACCCAAAGTACACCTTGAAACTTTAGATAGACAAGTTTTATTTAAGTTGTAAACCTAAATATTAGCACCTCAGGGACCTTTCTTACCTGTTGAAGAGAACATTTTCCCTGCACATTATTAAGATGGAGAAGCTGTCAGCCTTCCTTTGTGTGGGAACGGAAAATCAGGAAACTACCTTCAAATCTGTTAGACTTGAATTCAAGTCTTACCAGACAGTCTACCATACTCACTTGGCTTTCCTGAGTACTGCTTTTCCTTATGTGTAACAAAGTTCTGAATCCTACAGAACTCATCACATTTAGAGACTGCAATGCAAAGGTGTCTGAGATATGTGCATTTATGTTGTTTTTGTGTATAAGAGTCATAAACAGGAAACAAGAACAGGTGTTGGACAAGCCTATTTGAATTATCTGAGAATTCATAATATCAACTTTCCACCACCTCTATCAAAATGTATCATCATATCACCTTTATGGTATTGGGAAACAGCTGGTTTTGTACAATTGCTTCCATAGAGTGGTTTTTGAATGAATAGTAAGATATTGACATCAAGTTCTATCCTTGACACTGAAAATAGGTTCTTTGACTTTTCCCACTCAGTTCTACCAAGCTTTTCAACTAGCTTTCCAAAAATTTGCTCCTAACTAAAGTTAACACACTAAACAAAAATATCTGATTGGCATTGACCAAAGACATACAAATATCCAAGTCATGAGTAGTCAAAATAAGATATAGAACAATTGACAGTCCTTGCAAAACGAAAGTCTGCAACATATCATCTAGGAATTGTGTTCTAGACTAACCCCAGAAGAAAAGGATTTTTTTTTTTTATATTTAAATTTTTTTTAATTAGGTATTTTCTTTATTTACATGTACATTTTCCCTTTCCCAGGTTCCCCTCCAAAACAAACAAACAAACAAACAAAAACAAGAACAAACCCCTTTTGCCTCCCCCCTCCCAATGCCTGTCACCCCACCCTCTCCCACTTATTGGCCCTGGCATTCCCCTACACTGGGGCACAAAACCTTCACAAGGCCGAGGTCCTTTACTCCCATTGATGATCGAATTTGCAATCCTCTACTATATACCTGCTGCCAGTACATTCAATCCCACCCTGTATGTCCTTGATTGGTGGTTGGGTCCCTGGGAGCTCTGAGGGTACTAGTTAGTAATTGTTGTTCGTCCTAAGGGGCTGCAAACCCTTCAGCTCCATAGAACCTTTCTCTAACTCCTTCATTGGGGACCGTGTACTCAGTTCAATGAATGGCTGTGAGCCTCTACATCTGTATTAGTCAGGTATTGTCAGAGCATCTTAGGAGATAGCTATATGCTTGTCCTTCCTTCAGTCTCTGCTCCATAGTTAATCTCTGCCACTCCTTCTGTGGGTGTTTGATTCCCAGAAAAGGAGTTTTATTTAAACTGCAAACGTTATGTTGCACATGCCTCAAGCAGAGAATCTTATTTCTTAGAGCTTTGTTAAGCTCCGTAGGTCACTATACAAAAAGTAATAGAATGACCCAGGCCGGAGTGGGGAATGCAACTAACTTAACTGTGGCTGTATAATTGCTGGCATAGAGCTGCATTCTTCCAATTAGGGAACACCAGCCAGGCTGGAAACATTCCAGGACAAGGGGAGCCCATGCCATGGAGTCTATGGAGTAAGCCAAAGTGCAGGGGCTGGGAGACATTGTCAGACTACTTTTTACTTGAGTTACAAGAGAAGTCATGGTGTGGAGCATGCGGGATAATTGTTTGTTTACACAGGCCCACTCTGTAAAAGAGGAATCAAAACTCCAGAGTACCTGAGTGTTTCAGTGCGACTCTGGAAACCGAACGCTTGTTGATAACCATGAGGCAGAAAATGACAACTGTCACAGGAGTAGGAACAGGAAAATAGATAGAACGGGCACTTCCTGAGGTTGTACTATTTTGCAATTTTCTTGGAAGATAATAGAGACCCATCAAGACCTGGTCACTGGAATGAAGGAAAGGTGTTATGCCTTAGGTATGCCATTTAATTTATTTAATTGCTCCGTAAGTAGCTGAAAAGTGAGTTAGCTTAAAGCATTTTGTGAGTGAGTGAGTGAGTGTGTGTGTGTGTGTGGGTGTGTGTGTGTCTGTGAGAGAGAGAGAGAGAGAGAGAGAGAGAGAGAGAGAGAACAGACAAATATACATTCTTGATTAAATATTTAAAACAACCCTCCATATATAAATAAGGGCATATCTGTATTGCTGCAAAGTGGCTTCTCCAGACTCCCATGCAATAAGGTGTGTGGCTTCTAAAGCATAGAATCGATGAGAACAAAATATAGGGGGTATATCCCAGAATACCAGTAGAAAAGCACTGAACTCCTTACTTAAGAAAATTGAATTAAGTTAAATTAAAAAACACTTGCTACACAGTAGCTAACAAAGAAACATGAGAGAAATCTTTTATGGTTCTCTGCTCTGCTCTGTTCCCCTAGAAATAAAGGTACTTTTGATATGACACTACTAGTGACTTTTTGATCTACCTTATGTGATCAGTTTGGTAATATAAGAGATAGTGCCAAGTTTTTGTTTATAAACCTTGGCCTCTCATTTCTGCTAACTTTTATTCTTTCCATAAGGAGGCTCATGCTTCTGCATCTACATTTCTGGAATTAAAGAAATATTCAGCTTTGTGTTTTCTTCTGGGTTTTTAATGACATTTTCTTCCTGATATTCTTCTGATAAATTTAAACATTTTTTTACTTTTTTTACATTCTTTCCATTTTCCATCTTCTTCTTTCACAATATGAAAATCCTTGTTTTGAGCTGCTCTACAAAATTTTGAGGTCATGGAATAGGGTCCAGATAGTGTCATCAAAGGGAGTATAGTTTGATTAGAGCAAAAGGAAAGTCGGGATGATCCTAGGACAGCCTGAGTAATTCCATCCCTGGGGATAAAGGAAGGGACTAAACAGAGACACATTGTGCCTAGAGGCATGTTCTAAGAACGGCCAGTTGAACTGAGTTTCAGATTCAGCATAATTAGGGTCATAAGGAAATGATCGTTTCTTGCAGAAGAATCATCAAGTATGAAGATACGGAAGCAAAAGGACTGGGTCCTCTGGGCCTTTCTTTATATGTTCTGCTGTATCTGGGGCTTGGGAGGTTGAATGAGTAGATAAAAGCTAGTCAGGAAAGGTTTAAATGTCTCCACGAGAACTTTTAACTATAGGGAAGAAAGTTAAAGATCCATTGAATAACATTCACTTTGCTGTACATGGATGTTCATTCTGAAATATCAACCTAGCCCACTATGGTTGTCTGGGCAAAAAAAAAAAAAAAAAAAAAAGTTTTCTTTGTGCACTATAACCATTTTCAAAAGGAACATTCAGTGATGACCTGTGAGAAACCTGGAATAAAACAAAATTAAATCTGCTACAGCTGAGCCCCTGGGAGCCTTTTGTACGCAAATATAGATGAACATAGAAGAATTAATTCTAGGAAGAAAGCAGATTAAAAGACCTCATCCTGGGACGCCTCCTTAAAAACCTGCGTGCATTCTCTAGGATTTGAAGCATGTCAGATCTGAAAGAAGAGAGATTCCAAACAGGAACTTACATTGACATTTTTAATTCTGAAAGATTTCTATAGAAAAACCAATGAGGTTCTTTAATATATAGCTATATACTTATCTCCAGATTCAATATTTATCAACATCATTCTTTCCTGCTCTCACGACCACCACCTTCTTGTTTTGCTTTGCAGTGCTACATACTTTAAAGCATCTTTCTCTTCAGGAAGCATACATGTCTCGTGGTCTCACGTTTAGTGATGCAAACATTGATGGTTCAAGCAGCTGTTGCCTGATCCTTTTATTGATAAGTTGCCACCCATCTTGTGAAACTAATATTTCTTTTAGTTATAGGTCTCATCCGTCGTTAGTGGTTGAAAACAGCCATTTTTCTCTCTCGCTTCTTCTACAATTGTTAGCTCAGATTGCTACAGGATGGCTTTCCTGAATCACATGGAGTTATTTCACTCCTTTGCAAAATTCACACAAACCATCTAGGAAAAATTGTACTGCTCCCTTAAATGTCCACCAATCCCTTTAAAAGGAAAAGTGGATGACACATTGGCTATGTCCAAATGCAGATCAGTGGATTAGTGTTTTGATAAGATTGTTTGCAACCTATAATTACTCCCTCCCTATCTGCCTCTGTCTTTTTTAGAGCATCATGAACTCATAGATTTTTATGCATTCAGTATGTTTCCTTCAATTGCAGTCAGTCTTTTAATGCTTAAATTGTCCCATCGAAAGCCATTTTCCAGCTGCTTTCCGTGCACTTTTAACATAACCTTCTTAGTCTTTGAAATGTTTTTGCTTTTATGCCTCTCAAGATTTTCCAGACTCATCTTCTGTAATTTTGCCCTAGCCTGAGTTCAGCCATTTTTTCACCCCCATAAGGAATATTGTTTCCATAAATTAGGCAAAAATAAAGTTGAGACATCTTTTTACACACTTTTAAGTGTTCTGTACTACACATAAACAACCTTTGGAAAAAAACATTCTTAGCTATTAGCTTAGAAATTTTTCTGAAATGAAGAAAATATGTATGTGCACACATATAATTGCATCTTCTGTTTGTCTTATATAAAAATAACATACTATGATTAGTCTACTATTCCTTCGGTTGATAACTATTTAACTTAAAAACATATTTAAAATTATTCCACATACAAATGGTATGTATATATATACACACACAAAGGTGTGTGTGTTTGTGTGTATGTGTATGTGTATGTGAGAAAGAGAGACAGAGAGAGACAGAGAGAGACAGAGGGGGGTAAATTTGTATTTAAAGTATGTTATTACTTTCATTTGTGGATACAAGGAGACTAAAATTAATTTAATGAATTCCTTTCATACAAAGAGTTGCCATCATTTGTGTCTTTTGCCATTGAGAGTAATACCACAATGAATATACTATAAGTAAACCAGTTTTCTCTTTATTTGTTCTTGTAATAGAACTTTGGGGATAGACATCCCAGGAAGAAGATTTTGACTAAAATGACCTTTCGATATTCAGTTTTGTCAGGGTTTTGTTTTGTTTTGTTTTTCAGATTCTCCTTACTGAGTATTAGGCATTATTCATTTCCATCCTTATTGTATATGAAAAACTTCTCCCAAATATAGTCTCAAGGGCCTATACTATACTATGTCAACTGAGTAGTATCTTGGATATCTGACAGACTGGAAACAGTATCACAAAAAATGTCTAACTGATGGGGTTTGTTGGTTTTTGGTTGCTGCTGCTACTGGATTTCGTTTTCCTTTATAACCCTTGGGTTCCTTTTAAACTTGATAGGGGAAACTTGCACGCTATATTTTTGAAAAGCTTATGGGAAGCTTTTCAAAAGTTATGGGAAGGAGGAGCTTAATAAAGGTGCTAAAGCAGGTAAACTGGACACCATGCTGCCTTTATACTTTAAATGGATGCTTCCTCTGCCAGCCACTTAAAAGGATAAAAGGAGAGATAAGACCCCCTCAATGCAAAGTAGATTTCTAATGACAAACAACAGATACAAAATTGCAAATATTGATAGGTGGCATGCTTAAGGAACAAGATCCTTGGTTACAATTATCTAATCTCTCTTTTTTTTTTCTGGCTCTTATTTTTCTCTTTGATAAAGTCATAAAATCTGACAGCCTGGTCAACCCTATAAATCCCTCCAGTCTATTTCCTCATCTTGTAGCTCTGCCACAGTGGTGACCAGACTCCTGTTCCTGTCCTTGGCTTCTCATCTCTGTTTGTTTCCTTAGTTTCATCAATATCACACTTCCTCTCTTCTATTTTTTTTCTTGATTTTAGCATTTAATTATTTCTTATAAACTACATGTTGTTTTCTAGGAATATAAACTTCCTTCCTTCTTTATCTCTGGTAATAGTAATAATGGAGTGGTTTAGTTCCCTCTGTTGGTAAACAAGAAATAGGAAAGATAAATTCACCAATTGACAGTCATGATATTGCTTCCCCTTAGCCTCCTGTTACAAACTCACACCTCTGAATGTGTACGCTGTGAAAACCTCCAATCTTCCGTGTACGTGCTGATATCCTAGATATTTCTGAAGCTCCTCCCCTTTGCCTCATCCTATAATTTACTCCTTCATTTAAAAGGAGTGGGTCAAAGAAATTGACTTAATGCTTTACAACCCATTGGTCATCTCATGCTCTAAATGTCAGGGAGGACATTCTTCCAGCTTTGTGAGATTAGTACGCATGATGCAACGCAGATGAGGTAGAGTCTTTCATATTTAGATGTAGTCATTGTAATATAGAAAGCCATGTTGCACTGATAAAATACTTGGAGGCCAAATTTGCAGCACAGGACAAAGAGTGACAATCTAAAGGGAAGCTAACCAAACAGATAAATCCAGAGCAGGGTAAAGGAGCAGAAAATGTAGAATGAGGCAGAAGCTTCCTGTATTTCTGCTGGTCGGGAACCCTCCATCCACAAGAGATCAGGGCACTCGCAGCAGAGTGCTCTGTCAGACTGAGAAACATAAACTTGCAATTCTGTATGTAGGAAGCTTAATGGATGTTAGTCATGACTGTGAGGTGGTTTAGAAAAGCTAAGGAACAATATGGGAGGAAGGACCTTAGGAAAACCAGTGGACTCAATTATTAGCAAGTCTCAGGTGACTTTACAAAGGGCAGTTAGCGCCAACTAGAAAGGCAGGAACACAAACTGCAGCAAGTTAAGGAGGTAAATAGGCAATAAATACTTGTCATAGGGAAATCAATAAAAGCAGGAATCAATAGAGCCAAGGAAGTTCATCCATTCGAGCCATCGGAGAGTGAAAATAAAATACTAAAGTAAAATGCTAAAGTGATCTGACAGGTTTGCTCTCTTTTAAGGCAGGGATTGTGCTCGAAAGCAGAGGGCATGGGGCAGACAGAAAGACAGAGCTGGCTGTCAGGGCTTAGCAGCTGTGAGGGTGAAAGAGGAAGAGGCCCATTCACGTGAGTGTAACATGCAGGCTGATTTATAGCCTGCTAGATTAAGGGCATTTTCTTACTAGACAAAGTAGCTTCCCATTATATCTAAAGCTAAAGGACCACAGAGATTATTTGACCCTGAATAAAGTTATAGCCGGCTGGCTACGGCATTAATGAAGTAAGCTCAAAACCATAGGGTGTTTGGCTGTAATTTGAACAATTGATCTTAAGTAGAGATTAGGTCCCAGATGGGTGTCTGCAGGAAATGTAACTTAACATTACTATGTTCACTCAGGACCCACAGGGAAGGCATACATAAGTCAAGCATCAAATGTGCATGTTCATTCTCTATAGATATATTTAGGAAATAAAGAAATAGTCTGTTTTATTTCTGACTTTAATAAAACATCTGACCTAGACTATAAAGTTTCATGTTTATTCTTTAGAAACATTTTTTTTCCTTAAAAAGCTATTTTGAGGGGCCTGAATTATTGTTTTCTTTAACCACACAGCCCTATTTTAAAGCAATTATGAAACGCATTAGCAAGCAGATGTCCATTCTTTCAGGCGGTTATGATAAGTCAAAACAAATCTGTCATAAAAATTGTATTAAACTACATAATCTGCTCACTGAAGCAAGTAAAACACACCAAACACAAACAATATCCAGGGGGTTGTGATTACATCAGTTATAATGAGAGCCTTAGAGCAATCTCATGTGGCTAAAAGTGTGAGGCCCTGGGAATTTGATCACGTATGCAATTCCATTTAAGTTGGGAGAGTTTACTTAACCTCTCTGCTTCTCAGTTTTCTCCTCTTTGGATGGTTATAGTAGCCTATATCCTCTAGGACCACTGATGTAATGAGTAAGCATGTAGCACCCTGCTTCTGCTTCTTGAAAAATGCTATGGATTATGGTTTTATTTTTATGTTTATTGCCAGTCATGTTTGGTTCTACCCTAGGTCTCTGGACTATCCAGTCTCCAGGTCCTGGCCACTCAGTCAATGGAGGGCATGGACTCCCTCTTGTGACATGGGTCTCAAGTTAAACCGAACGCTGGCTGACCATTCCTACAAGTTCCGGGCCACCCTACCATTTCAGCAGTACAGCTTGCAAGCAGGACTCTTTTCACATTGGGAATGAGTGTATCTCTGGCTAGTTTGCTGGCTCTTCAGACTCTTTTGCTTGTACTGGGTTGCCTGGTCCAGGCTTAGTATGATGTGTTTTGCTTTTTCTTATTGTACTTTGTTTTGTCCTGTTTGGCTGCCGTCTTTTGGAAACCTGATCCTTTCTAAAGATGAAAAGGATGGGGAGTGGATCTGGGGAGGAGGGAAGGTAGGAGGATCTAGGGAGAGTGGAGAGAGGAGAAATTGTGGTTGGGGTGTATTGAATGAAAGAAGAATCTACTTTCAATTAAATAAGAAAGAATTGCTATGGACAGTTACCTTATAGATGCATCTATATGTATATACATTTGATATATATTGTCTTAGTTTCTTCTGTTGTGGTCATAAAATATCCTGATAAAAGTAACTTAAGGGAGGAAATGGTTTGTATGTGTGTGTGTATGTGTGTGTGTGTGTGTGTGTGTGTGTGTCTGTGTGTGTGTGTCTGTGTCTGTGTGTGTGTGTGTGTGTGTGTGTGTGTGTATTTTGGTTTTCTTTTGTTTTTCAGATTACTGTTCTAGGATATAGTCAATCCATCATAGGGGACATCACATCATCTTGAAAGAACTGATCACAGTATATTCACAGTCAAGATCAGATAAAGACAAACTAATACATGCATGATAATGCTCAATTTACTTGCTTTCTCCACTCTTATACAGTTCAGGACTTGCTGCCTAAGAGAATGGTACCACATATGGCATGGGTGGCTCTTCCCATCTCAATTAACTAAGATAATCTCCTATAGCCATGCCTGGATTCCCATTTCCATGTAAGTCTAGATCTGACCATGGTGCAATTTTAAACCAACCATTACATATACATAAATAAGCATATATAATCATAAAGTATAATCATGGGAAGATTGTTGCACTAGACTTTGAGCTTAACTGACTAAATGAACAGAGCAGACTCTGCATGGGGACACAGCATGTATATTTAACTGAACTATAATCTGAAAAAAATGCCCATCTAGGGGTACTCTGGCTGATACAAACAAAAAGTTTGAAAACACCTCAAAACTTAAAAAAAAATTTAGACTGAGATTTGTGTATCTATTACTTTAAATCAAAACCACATTTTGATTTTTACAAGCATGAACATATACTGACAGGAGATTTTTACAAAATGATAAAAGAATCAACAAGAGTTTTGATTTTTTTGCATGGCACTTTTAAAGTACGCCCCAAAAGCTAATATGTTGTAATGTTGTAAAGATATCTGACCTTTAAATGCCTCTTCTGTTTCCTTAAGATGGTTCTGTTGAATTTCCCGACTCCCTGAGTAGTCCATTGCTTTAGAATATTCATCTGGCAAACAGCATTCCTGTGGAGATACACTACCAGGCTAAGAACGGAAAAAAATAGTAAACATTAGATCCAGGGTATTTTACTGCTAAAGCCCCGGAAGCAACAGTCTTATCTAAAAGTCTGTAACACAAGCAAATTAATCTGATTTGCATGTCATTTAACCAGAGGATGGATTTCGGTGGCTCTGGATCATCTCAAACAAAAATTATATTAGCAGCCAGCTTAATCTGGTTTGATGAAAGAGAGGAGAAATAATGTTTAAATGATTTTAAATTTAAAAGAGTAAAAAAAACTGCACAAACCATTCTTTAAACAAAAAATAGTGATGCTCTGTCCAATCACAAAGAAAATCCTCTAACTTGGTTATACAACAGAAATTGAAACTATTTTTTTTTCTGAATTAGAAAAAAAAATGTTGATCTCAATTATTTTCCTAGATCTAAAACATCTATAACACTAATCAATTGTCACAGGACCTACAGCTTAAAATAAGTCAAGGATGTAGATGGCCAGAAATTCTGAGACACACAAAATAAAATACTTTAATAATTTTATTTAAAATTAATTTATCAAAAATGCCTGATGTCTCATATACTTTGAGGCTACTTAAAATTTATTTTACTTGAGATTTTATTTTACATTGAAAATAGTTTTCTTAAATCTTTTGCATTGATTCATCAACACCCCTACCATTCTTCCCCACAAAAGATGATATGTTTCAAAGAAATCATATCCTGCCTTGCTATATAAATATAAAAACACACTGATTCAGGACCTCAATTGCCCTGTATGAAGAGGAAGCAACAGGGTGAAGTCATACTTCCTTTGATGACACAACCTCAGAAGTCAGACAGTGTCACTTTGATTCATTTATTATTGAAGACAGTCGAGAAGCTGGGCTCTGCTTGAAGCCTGAGGTGAGGGGGCAGGGATAGGCTTCAGCTTTCAGTGTAGTAAGCATCCCTGTAAGCCTTAAACTTTATATGTGAGATGACATATGTGTGAGTCGAGTTGGCTTTGAACAACTGATACCACAGGGCTCCCACATTTTTAGGTACAACGTAGCAGAAAGGTAAGGCGTCAGTGGGATTCTGTGGTTTTGTTCTTGTATAGTGAACAGTCTTCATAATCATGCGTATTGACTTCACTTAGTGAACCAAAGTAGCCAATTGTTAATACCAGTGATGCTCCCTTTAACTACTATTTGGGAACTTCATGTAAACTCCTGAAATCTAAATTTTCATGAAGTGCTGTGAAGGAGAGTCAATGGCAGAATATATTTAACAGGAGTACAATGATAATCAATATAGATTTCCTCTTATTTATGGATTTGTTATTAAGGATAAACTCAGAGGCTATAAAATGAGAGTGCATGATCTACAATGATCTCCAGCCCTAGCCTCTTAACTTTGCATGAACAAGTGTATCAAGTGTGGTCATGTGAAACTGCCAGATTGATGATTGTGATGGTTACCCATAGGTGACCACAGAGGGTTAGATCTAATGCATTTCAAGGAACAAATCATTGGAAACATTGAGTCACAGAAAATATACACACTGTGCAGAAAACACGCTTTTGGCATTTTTATTTGTAATATATATACTACATAGAAATTCAGTATTAAAACATTTTATAAAATATTTGGGAATTAGATATTTGCCTTCTCTTTCCTTTTATTTTTTACATCCCATTCATTAGTATAAGATGATCCATATAGCCAGAGCACATTGATTAAACTAGGATTCATGGTTTGTGCATTGTCTGATAAAGAGAAATCATGAAAAGAAACTTTTCCCTCTCTCTAGGCTTAAGAAATTTCCCAGGAGTATGTTTTTATTAATAGTCACCTTTTCTCTACTCTTATACATCCTTCAATGTACAAAAGACTTATTGTTATCTCAATTTACCTACTCTGGGGCATCAAGATTTGAACTCATAACTTCAGTAATGACAGATTAGTCTATTAATCTATTGTATCTTCTTGACTTCCTGCCTAGTTTTTCACAGTCAGAATGATTTATGGAACTGAATTTTTCTGCATCATTCAGCTTTGGCAATCTGTCATCAAAGCAAATTATACACTTGCCTTCCATCAGTCAAAATGTGTTTAAATTATCACGGTTTCTCCAACTCTTCAGTCACCTCAAATCTGTATTGAAGAAACCAGAACAATTCACAAAGCTACCCTGTACACCAACAGCAGAAAATAGCACCATCCCATTTAAAAACAAAGGACACAGTAAGAATTAAAAGAGAAGTGAAATACTGTTATTTGTTACCTGTAATAACTATATGTAAAGAAAGATGAGAATACAAGTGAATAGAAAAAAATAATCATTTTAATTTGTATTTTAATTGATAATTTCATGTCTATACCAAGCACTGAGTACATAAAGGGTTGTATTTTTCTTAATATGGCCACTAATCCTGAGTGAACATGAGAATCTATGAAATTATTGCCATGGGTCCACCTTGAGAAGGACAACTCTGTTCTGCAAGGTCAGTGTTGAAGACAGGGAGATCTCAATGTCTCATTGGTGGTTCTCTGACCTCATACTGCGTTCGCACTAAGCATTATTTGTAACTAGGTTTTATTTTAATGATTTTGGACAGCTACATTCAGGGTAAGAAGTTCTCCCACAGCATGCTGGATTTTGTCTTGTGTTCTCTAACTAAACCTATTCACTTTCCCTCTTAAAATTATTCTGCTTTATATAAAATTCCATAATATAATATTAAATGAATAAGAATTCCATGTCTTTGAAAACTAACTTTTTCTTTTCTTACTTTAGAGTATAGGTAAAGGTAGATAAATGCATTACCAAAATAAGGTAGATGTGTATAGTTTTAATATGTTTCTGGAGTTAATGAAGGATCATAAACATCCCCAGCACAGGAAAAAGGGAGCTTATAATAATATTTTAGCAATTTCCTCTGGTAGTGTCAGTGAAGAGAATGGTATTTTTATTTACTTATTTATTTGCTCGTTATTTAGATAACAAGTAACAAATTAAGCAAATCAACCTCAAATCAATCACTATAGTCAAATCTTTCAGTTTAAAGGGTTCCTTTTCCAATACCCGGCAATTTTGATAGTAATATAAAACACCACTTCTGGAATTTTTCTACATAGTTCCAACTACTCACACACTCTTTCTTATACTAAATTGCATAAAAATAATCTATCTTCATATGACTTCCGTTTATTATACAAATTCTGTGTTCCTATCTATTTCTAGTGGGTAGCATTTAGAAGTTAGATGTTCTGGTGCATATCCTGCAGTGGTGAGTGTTTCTAGTTAAAATAACTGACCTTTATACCCTGGAGTTTCTGACTTAGTAGGTATAGTATGATATTCAAGAACTGCATTCTTGGCACATTCCCTGCTGTTGTTGATGATGTTATCAGGACCATTGGGGATGCACATTTTGAAAGATACACAGGAAGATTTCACAGACTTTGTCAAATACTGAAAGAAAACAGGTGCCTAGAATAAAACAGTGGATCTGAAGAGACATTTATTCAAGATATCTGCCTGACTATGGAAGAATCAGATATGGAGATAAATGGGAAGAAGCAAAGATGAATTAGATGAAGTGGTATTGATGCCACAAAACAGAGGAAGCCTAGACACTGAGTTTTAGACAAAGCTGATTGCAAAATCAGATGGATATCTGAAAGAACAGAGTTGGCTGTGCAGGGTGGTCCTGATCTTCATTCTACATCCCTTGGTTTAGAGGTTAAATTAAAAGTGTGTTCCTTTTTCTTTTGCTCTAAGTGTGTGTGTGTGTGTGTGTGTGTGTGTGTGTGTGTTAAAGCAGAGATCCTTTAGGTGTGGCTCAAGAATGTGTTTAATGTCTGCTAAAGTTTGGATATGAAGTATTCTCCCAAATTAAAACCTTGGTCCTCAACTATTGGAACAATTTTGGTAGATTCCAAAGACTTAACAATGTTCATCTTTGCTGGACAATGAAGGTCATTTAGAATTCTTCCCCTGCCCCCCAGAATGCCACTTGCCATCTCTTTCCCTTCTTTATTGCTATAACAAAAATAGCTTTGCCTCTCCACCCCTACCACTATGGTACACAGGCTCTTTACAGGTCAAGAAATAACAGAACCAACTGGCCATTAACTAATACAAATTTAGAACCATAGAAGTGAAATCAATTCTCAGATTACACATGACAAGGTGTTTATTACATCTCTAGAAGCGATGGGACAGTTTAGAAAATCATATAGAAAAAATATAGATATGGACCAGAGAAAGCCTTGTGTACTACAAGCCAAGAATACTGGCCAGTACCTGCAGGCATTCTGAAGAGTAGAATGTCTATAGATATGGAGAGAGTAAAGGTGGCTGTCATTCAAGAGATTTACGGGGAAATGAGAATTATCTTAGAGATTGAACTAAAGGTACTGGGTATCATATGTTAGCCAAGAACTTTGGTACATTTTCTCTGTATCCTGGAACTTTGAGGAAGGTTGAATTTGTAAATGACAGACTGCTTGATCAAGCAGAGTAAATTGTATGTCAGGAGAAAATTCAGGTTATGGCATAGTTATTACTGTCTGCTTTTGGCCAAATTTATAGAATTTTGAACAAACGTAGAGCAGAAACCATTTTAAAGGCTCGTTTTTTATCAAGAGAAGACACATGTTCAAAGTTGCAGACAAGGGCGGTGTGATTGTTATAGAAATTACAGTTAGTAAAAGGCAGTCAAATAATTTATTTATGTACAGTATGAATAGTGTTTTGACAACATTTTGGAAATTGGTGACACTTTAAATATGTAGCAGACTTAAGGGTGTTTTTAATAAGTATTTTAACTTGAGATAAGAACTGTGGTGTCTCTAGTTTGCAAAGACTCTCATAAAGAAGTATTTCCCAATCTCATCTATCAAAATCCTCAAAGGCTATCATAGTCTTTTTTCAAAAGTCAGTAGTGCCAGGGCCAATAAGTGGGAGAGGGTGGGGTGGCAGGCATGGAGAAGGGGGAGGCAAAAGGAGTTTGTTCTTGCTTTTGTTTGTTTGTTTGTTTGTTTGTTTTGGAGGGGAAGATGGGAAAGGGAAAATGTACATGTAAATAAAGAAAATACCTAATTAAAAAAAAAAGTCAGTAGTAGATATTCTCACTTCACATCACACATTTCTGCCATCTTTAACTTCTTGAAGTATTTATTACATCTTCAGTTTCAATTCAAGTTAGATTCTAGTCTCCGTCTCAGGAACATCCTTGTAAGGTCTCTGGCCCTACATCACACATTCCAGTCTACTTTTCTTCCTTTTAAGTCTTGGTGGCTTTGTGACCCCGCATGCTTTGTTGAGTTGTCCATTTTAGTAAAAGCACCTTTAAACATTAGTGTGTTGGGGTGGTGGGAATAGGGGTGGTGTGGTGTGTGTGTGTGTGTGTGTGTGTATGTGTATGTGTGTGTCTATGTGTATAAAATGTATGCGAATGAACATGTAAAAGTCAGAGAACAACTTTGTGGAGTTAGTTTCTCCTTCCAATTGGGCTCTTTGGTTGAACTCAGAACATCATGTTGTACTAAAAATGTGCCATTACCTTCTGGCCACCTTGCTGGTGGCTTTTTACTATCCTTTTAAAACTACATTTTCCAAGTTGACAATAGAATTTCTAATTTATTTTGATACATCCCTGTTTCTTTTATGTAATTTTACTGAAATTTCCGGAACACCCACATGAGGTTTAGAAGAGATTTCCATCCTAATAGGTAGGGGCAAACATCTAAAGTTTGAGCTTTCAATGTTTCAACTGATTTCATTGTAAGAGACTTGATACACATATCTAATTATAACAGCTCATATCGGAAAACATTTTGATGAAAATGATATCATGTAGAAGTCCAAAGTGATGATTGCATCAACAATTAGCTGTAGCTACATCCCGTATGGACTGAACCGAGTGCCTTCAAGTTAATGATGAGGGCTGAATATTGCCACAGCTGCAAGTGATGTTGGCAATATAGCTCTCACAGTGTGCAGTCAGGTCTCCTGGCACTTCTTAAGCTGCCAGAGACAAGGGGTAACAGCTGGGCAGAGGGCAGTGTTTCGGCATGATAGAGTTGCTATAAAAATGGTGCTACCAATGCAACTAAGCCAACGCACAATTTCACATCCTCTATAGAATGTGACTTTGGGGAAATTATTTGGGTATTGGGAACAGAAGAGGGAAAATGTAAACCCACAGGTTTTGGGTTTGGGGTTTCTTTTTATGATATCTCTTCCTTTTTGGCAGCAGCAGGCCCAGTTGGTCAAAAATTGACAAACATGTATCTGTAAAATGAGTGGTCTTTCTAGAGCCAAAGTGCTTAGCAAAAATCAAGTTGTTTACTCTCTAGAAATATAAAACTTTCTTCAGAAATGACACATTCAAATTTCACAATCACATAAGATACTCTAAGCAAACCAAGGGACATTCAGTTGCTTATAAAAATGACAGACTCATGGTTTGTTGTCTGTGGGAAAAAAATAGCAACCTGGGCAAACCATTAGTGTATTGAGTGAAAGAGAGCGAATTGTAGCATGTAGATCACTTAGACAACTTCGCAGTACTTGGGTGGGATCTTTCCATTTGAGTCTTTATTTCTATAGCTTACGTTAAATTGTGATTTATGTATTTATGTTGGGGGAGGGACTAATAACTTTACACAGAATTACTGACAGCCTTTGAAAGAAAGTAGATGAGAAGTTCAACAATTTATACAGCGAATTCGGGAACTCAATAAAAGAAGTGAGGAATTAAGAATAAACAAATGGAGGGAGGAGTCTGAGGTGGAAAGAGAAGTCTCATCTGAGTGCCTAAACTACCAGCTTCCCAGGACAAACGTTTCTAGTTTTGTTTTCTTTTTTTCCCTTTTTTCTTCCCTTCTGATATTCCTTCTCTTCTTTTTTTCTTTGTTCTTCCTCATTTCATTGAGAAAATCTAAAAATACATAATTATTCAGGGATAAACTATCAAGAAATAGTTATTTTACAAAGAAGTAGTCATTTTAGCCTAAAGTTTAAAAGTTGTACATGTCGAACTTGAAAGGAAACCATTACAGCTTAGGAGAGGGAGACAATTCACCTGCCTGAGTGAAAGAAATCAAAATCTTGGGAGGATGTCTTTAATCCTGTAGGTCATCGGTTTAGGAAAAGGACGACTGAAATTAGAGATCAAAAGACAAAGGAAAGGTTGTCAATAAAATTTGATATACAAAAGGATAGGAGACAGAAAGTGTTGGGGAGAGGAAATAATCAATATCACACAGCCAGAAAAATTATGTTAAACTATAAATATAGTAAAAGAAACTGAAAGCAAATAAAATCTATGGCTGAAGAGTTCTCAACTGTGATGACTGCGACAGTTCATTTAAGTCTTACTGGATTAAAAAAAAGAATATAAAAAATATTTGTGCTAGTCATTTGAAATTCATATTTTTATTATTAAAAGCATTTAGAAGTGACATTTTGATTTAAAATTTTTGAACACTAGAATTGTTTTATATCTAATTTAATTAGAATATTTAGGTAACTTATTTGTTTACACTAGATGCTTATATTACTAAATATGCAGTAATAACTCAAGAGAAGATGTGAACAATTCACATCAAGGTAACAAGTTTATTTTAAGTAGCATTCATCTGCCATTTATCTGTAGGAATTTGGGAGATGGAACCTGCATTCTATACTGTTAAAGATTTATTTTTATTATTTTACTTATGTGTGGGTGTGTGCATAGCACCACAGAAGCCTATGCAGACAAGAAATGTCAGGTACCATTGGAACTCCAGTGTGAACAGTAGCAAGCATCTCAGAGCCCAAGGTGGGTCTGAACTCAGGCCCTCTGCAGAGAGGGAAGATTGGACTGCTGAAACAACTCTCCAACTCACTAGTCTACTTTTTACTTATTTGATTGTTTGGGGTTTTTTAAAAATAACAATTTTGGCTTATTGCATAAAAAAACTTAGAACCCTCATACTCATTGTTCTCTTGAATCAAACTCTAAACTATTAGGAGCATAGGCATGTTTGCATACCAGGGAAACATTTTTAAAAATGAGGGAAGCATAAATACTCAACCACTGACCATTTCCACATAGTTTAATTTAGCTTGCTTCTGGGCTTTGCAAATATTGCAGCATTTAAAAATACCACAGAGGTCTATATGTACAACTTTTGTACATTTTATAAAATCTTTTGGACATTTCAAGAATAATTTTGACAATAAGTTTTCACCTGGATACTGTAACCTAGCATAAGCTATGACTCTAAGACAAGTTGTAAAGTGTTCAGAAATCAGTATTTAAGAATCCTGTGCTTAGCTTATGAGAGGTATTATGATTATGGATTCTTTTTTTATTTGAAAATGTAACATAGAGATTCAGCTGTTCTTAAATATAAAGTCACCTTCTAGAGTGAATCACAGAAATGCAGAGGATTACCGTAATGTTCGACAAGAGTATTATAGAATAACTCAGTGTCGTGGAAGGTACTGGAATTCAAAACGGATGAACTGAGCCAACCTCTGAAAAAGCAGAAGGATTAAAAACTGACTTTGTGGTCTTCCTACGAGTTTTGAGTCGCGCCAACGTTAGATTTCCTGCTCGATCCATAAATTATCATCTAATATAAATGTATGACAAAACAAATTAGTATACATGGACATCATGTCGCTCTAAAGGAGGCTGGCAAAGGACTCATAGCCAATCTTGCAAGTTTGAAAACACTAGCTATTTTGTGAGAGCCTGTTGTTTTCGTGTAATTCAGCGACAGTTTAGCATCGGTACCCACTGCTGGCCTTATGTTCTTGCATCTGCTGTGTGAAGAAAACATTTTTCCCTTAAAGTAGCATCCACCACACTAATTGTTCTCACTCCCAGTTCACGTTAAGCATCAGATGAGCTATTTGTCGATCAAGGCATGTACAGGAACTCATTCAACTTTGGCAATGGCTGCCTTTTTCAGAGGATTCAAAGAGTCTGTAGCCCTAGGACACTGAGATCACCTTCCATGGGTAGTAGTTGCCTCAATTAAATCTAACACACACCGCATTTATACAGCATTAAATGAAGCAGCTGAACTGTGGAGTGCTCCATTAACAGCCTACATGACGGGAGCGTAACTAAGCTACATTGAAAAAGTATTTGTTATTTCTCTGCGTGTCACTTGCACACCATTATTAAGAGGCATCTACCATATTTCTTTGAGTATTTTGCTTTGCTTTCTTGGAAACTCTACAGTTAGAATATTTTAACAGCTCCATTGTCAGTCCTTACCGAGCAGCAAGCTGCTTCACAGCTTCGTTTATTGGCAGTTAATTGAGGAGACATTCTCAGCTTTGCTGCTCATAAGCTTAGTTCTGTACTTCTGATGTAATATCGAATGTGACTTCATTCCTATGACATGGAGTGAAGTTTCCTCATGGTGCCACATGTCATCACTCTGGGAAATATTTCTACTTTATTGGCAAAAACAGCACACCCAGCAGGTAGTCATCATAAATAGCTTTATTTCTCACTTAGACTCACTGCTGGTTAACACTGACCAGAAGCCGCCAGGTTGCCTAGTGCCTAGTGCCTTCTGGCTTTGTTCCCCTTTCCTGCTAGGTCAAAGCCCTAGTGCTGCTGATATCCTTGATTATATACCTTTACTTTCCTACCTCTAGGCTTTTCGTTCTTGTCAGTATATTAATGTTTTAATCTCTTATGTGATTTATGGCAGAAAGAGCATTATTATTAATGTGGGCAATCATATTTTTACTTTCTTTTCTATGTTTATTGTTTTCTGTTTCCTATCCCTGCTTCCTTTCTTGTGTCTGTTGTTATTTTCCTCAACTCAAAAACCACTTTATAGCTTTTCATTTAACTTGACAAATTTTGTGCTCTCACCATTTCTTGCCTGTTTCTTTTTCTCCTTTCCTCCTTCCCTCCCTCTTCCTCTCTCTTCCTCTTCCTTCCTTCCTTCCTTTCTTCTTTTCTTCCTTTCTTTCTTTCTTTCTTTCTTTCTTTC
>JADRCD010217547.1:0-46578 GCA_019843815.1 Montemys delectorum | reverse complement strand
CACACACACACACACACACACACACACACACACACACACACACGGACCAATACACACAGGCAGGGTCATAGCTATGCCTGCACACACACACGGACCAATACACACAGGCAGGGTGGGGAGAGAGGAACAGAGAGACCAAAAACATATAAAGGAAATAAAAATTTAAAATACAAAGATACAGGTATATGAATGCATTTGAAATGCCCTCAAATAATATGCTCACTCCCTAAATGTAATGCTGAACTAAGAGAGGCCCCCAAACAGGAAGAAAAGAATTGTTCACCCACTTTAAGGGAGACCTAGGTATTCTGATGATGAATCCAAAGAATATGTTTTTTTTAAATGTCAGATTTGCAGTGGGTAGAAGGAAGGACAGCAGTGTCCGGGCAGAAGTGGCCAAGAGGACGGACAAGATCTCAAGGAAGGAGCTGGCAGAGGCATGGGAAAGGGAAAGCTATGCAGAACCTACTCCAAAGAAGAGAAATGGGAATAAAGTAACAGAAAACCTGTGATACAGCTCAAAGGGGCCTTGGGGTCTGGCTGGCACAGGCCATCTTGGTGAAAGCTTACAAGAGAAGTTTGCAGTCCCAGACACAAGGAGGGGCTCTGCATCTCCATCCATCCACCGAGAGGCAAGCAAAAAGTGGAGAAAATTGGGCATCTTCAGCCTGAGTCCCCAGCAGCCTTACCTTAGAGGCAGCCACAGCTGTGGTGTTTGGGCCCGGTGAGGAAAGATTACAGACCAATTATTAATGCTATCTGATACTTTCAATATGACCAGACTCTTAATCCAAATTAAAATCTGAAAATACAATGCCTTTGGCTAAAGGGCATGAAACTAGTTAAGTAAATTATGATCATAAATCGACTTTTTATCTTTTCTTTGATTATTAAAAAAAAAAAAGTCTACTTAGTGGTTTACCTTTAGTTATCAGTACTGCAGTTCCAGGATCCACATATCCTTGACAAGCATCCCCTTAAGGGTCTAATGGCCTTATGCTTGTATCCAACAACAAGCAGATTATAGGCTAACACCTCTGTGGACAGAACATTCTAAAGAAGAAACTTTGCACTTCATGACACAGCACTGGGTACCAGAAACAAGTCTGCCTGCTCCAGTAGATTGTATGTCAAGCTGGCCACCTCCATTTCCTGCCCACTGAGTCATGTGCTCCCTCCCCTTCACATTGGGGGTCAGAGTCAGAGCCCCAGTGGAGTACTGGCACCACGTTGTAAGGAGTGGCAAGGAATGGTTGTCAAATTTCAGAAAATATGCAAACCCATTATTTGCAAATTAGAAACAGCCATTATGAAAATTATCTAATTTAACCTAATCGTCTCCTAAAGCTCTCACTTCTCAACACCACTGTGTTAAGAATTGAATTTCAATAGCAATCTCAGAGAGATGCAAATATTAAGATCATGGCAAGTAGAACGGTGGTCAGAAAATGTAAAAGGGGATCTGATGCCACTTAGGGAAACTCACTGAGAGGGGAGAACTGGATGAAGTATGTCTTATGAATCATTACTGTCCATTTAAGATAGGCAAAAGAAGGAAACGGTATCAGTTAAGACACACATTGCCCCAAGTTGAGTTTTGCTGGAGAAACAAAATAAAAATTCCATTCTAATGTATTTTAAAGCACATTTTTTTGCTGAAGGCTTGGTTTCCAACCTGTAACACTGTTGGGAACAAGTGGAAGGAATTTAGGCAACTAGGGGTGTGGTCTTGAAAGGGATGTTTTACCTCTAAGGTCCTTCTGCTTCCCTTCTAGCTTCGTGGCCTCCCTGAGGTGAGCAGCTTCCTCCACCACATGCCCTGCCAAGCTGAACTGTATCACCACAGATTCAAAGCTACCATGGACTGAAACCTTCCATACCATGAGCGCAAACAAGCCTTTCTTCTTTATAAATTGATTTATCTAAGTTATTTCACCACAATGACAAAAAGGTGACCAAAGATACTCTTGGTGGCATATTTTGTTGATGACTTTGGCCATCATCAGAAGATGCACAGTTTACAAAGACCTTAAATGTCACAAGCTTCAGCTGCTTAAAGCATCCCTTAAGTAGAGATGCACTGCTCTTCCCGCCAGTTGCCTCCCATTGTAAGGAATGGCTCGTAGCTATGAATTATTAGCTTGAAATTGGTTACAAATTGAGATCCAGGCCTCCTGTGCCTCATACAGACTGATTCTTCAAATCCCTCCATGCACACAAGTCATCTAACCATTTTGTCATTTGCTTCAAACCCCTTGGGATTCTTCAGCAGAAGAATGATGACTTTCAAATACTTCAGCCACACGTGGTTTTGTTGTTTGGACTTAGAACCAGTGTTCAAGAGTCATTCTGTTTAAAATTGTTTCAATTTAAAAAAATTCCCTACCACTAAATATGTTGGCTGAATAAATGAAGAGCAGCCTGCATCTTGACCTGAGGCCTGGAGCTTGCAGAACCATAAGATAATACATCTCTGTTGAACCCTGCAGTTTGTTGACGTCACGTCACAGGGGCCTTTACATCAGCCCTAGCACATGGTTACAGTGTGTGTCTCTGTGTGTGAACAAATCCTACTGCAGCTGATAAAAAGCAACCTGCCCAGTGTCTGACCTTTGTCCTTACAAAGTAAGGATGCTGCTGAGCTGTCGTCTTCAGCTGTCGATTTGTAAGGAAGTGTTGGCTAAGGGACCATTACTGTAGCACTGCCATGACCAACCTCAATAGCTTCTCACGAGAATGGAAGCTACAGACATCTTAACGTACTGCTTTACCAGGGTGTAAATGAGGTGCCAGAAACAGAATCATTACAGGTTCTGTTAGCAAATGAATAAAGGTCATTTGGGTTTCAATTGATTTCTGATGGGCAAGTTAGTAACCAATAAAAAGGCCCAAAGGATCAATCAACAGCCATTGATTGATGAACTGGATGTTACAACTTGATGTGTATTTATTCCTTACAAGGTACATGCTACAATAAGACTTGAAATGACTTAGAGGAATTGGGGAAAGGAGCTCAATGACTTTGCTTCCAAGAGCCCTCTCTGTAAGGAAGGCTTGCTGCTGCTGCCCAACTTCAGATAAGGCCTTGTGCTCGTCACACCTCAAAATCATATTCACTTGTAACCTTGTCTGTTGAGCAAAACTCTGAAATCCTGTGTAACTATAATGATTTGATTTGATTGCACCTCTTTCCACAACCAATATTAACATATTTTAGGTCACAATTATCACTATATGAGAAATCTACAATAAAAATGACAAATGGGGATGTGTCAGCTTTCTCCTTATCATGTAGAAAACCTGAATCTGTCTGTCTGTCAACACCAGCAATTTCTACCTCCCACACCTGTGGCTCCCTCTGCAGAGTATTTTACAAGGAGAAAAGCATCTTGGTTTTCTAAATATTTTCTCCCAAGAAAATTAATTGGGCCATTGGACAAACAAAGTCCATGTCGTGCACAATGGTGGAATTAGGGCATCTGAATGCACCATCAAACATGGGGGAGTATTTTCTCCTTTTTCTTTGATAGGTTATAGACTTCCTCTTTTGATTTAACAAATGAGTAGTCTACAAAACTACCCACTCAATTTTTAGACTGCTGGAGTAGTGGTAATATCCATGAACATGAATGTACAGGCCATTTTTAAAAATTACCTGATGTTAGCTTTCAGACATAATTGAAAGAAACTGGTTTGAATGGGACAAAGAAAGTGGATTCAAGGCCACCCTGAGTTACATGGAAAGATACAATCTCAAAAAAGAAGGAAAGAAAGAAAGAAAGAAAGAAAGAGAGAGAGAGAGAGAGAGAAAGGAAGGAAGGAAGGAAGGAAGGAAGGAAGGAAGGAAGGAAGGAAGGAAAGAAAGAAAGAAAGAAAGAAAGAAAGAAAGAAAGAAAGAAAGAAAGAAAGAAAGAAAAAGGAAAGATCCAAGAACTAGGCAGTGGTAGAGAATTTAATTAGGAAGCATAAAGTTTGGCCCTCAGCAGTGTAAAAGTAAATAAATTCAGAACAAGATAACAATCAGATACCAAACAAACACAAATAAATATTTGTACTAACTAAGCATCTACTATGTGTACACAATTACACCCAAATTTGAAGACACTAGCATCCCTGGTAAGCTAAAAATATCATCTAATTATGATTAAATATATAAATCCAGTTCACACGTAATGGGATTCATAGTATACAGTTAGATTCTCAGGATGTCAGTCATAGAGACTACGCTGCCTAAGAGCTCAGAGATTGGCAGTAAGAAATAAGGGGCCATGATAAAGTGCCAACCCGATGTGACCATGTTTGGGAGAACAAGCCCAGTTTAGAAAGCTGTTTGAACAGAGTCTCTTTGAGAACACACCCAGATGGACAGGAGCATTGAACAACTATTCTAACACACACACAATAACATTTGGGAGACTCTGGTCTTTGTTTTTAAAGTGAGGTAGGTGAAGAATCAGAAAGGAATTCTGAACCCTAATCATCTCCAAATAGATTTAGGGAAATAGTACTGTGTCAAAGGATGCCTTAGGGAGAAAAATAAATTCTGCCTTTAACTATGTGGGGTTTCACTGACACACTGGATTAGTGAGCATTTTCTCTTCCAAGGAAGGTACAGCATGTTACAGAGGAGTCCTTGCTCTATTCCTGGGCTCTCATGAACATCAGCACTCTGGTGTAAATACAAATGTGGTGGATAACAACATTCTGGCTTGCTTTCCGCTGGTGAGAGTTTCAGATGTACCTGACCATATATACAAATGTCATCCCCACTCCCAGAAAATCACACAGGGATTCCAGAATCATACTTAACTGCCTGATTAATTACTGGACCTCCATGGAAATTACTGTCAAGATTACAACAATCATTCCACCCCTGATTCTCCTTGATAAACATTTATAATTTAACATATTTGACAAAGCCATTTGTATACTGCTATAATATAAATGAAGGTGTATTGAAGCTATAGTAAGTGTACGATTTTCATAGTCTTAAAATAACTCACTAACTACAGACAGTTCCCTGAGCAATTACAAGATGTTCTATGTTAATTTAGGAAGGAATTCCAAACAAGTCATTTAAAACCTAATAAGATGCCATTAAATGAAGGGGGACGGGGAGGGGGAAGCTGAAGAAAACCCTAAGGCTTGAACCAGTAGAAATGATTCTCAGAGCTACTGACCCTTGCAAGATCCATGTTTTGCTTTGGTTTCTGAAAAAAAGGCAGATTTCTAATTGAAGGTGATTATCTAGTTAGTACATCCCAAATTGCACACATTTCTTATATTGGTTCACACCCACAGCTAATTAGATGGTGCATTTATCAATCTGGAAGTCCATGGAAACTGTTTTATTGATCTACACATTGAAAAGATGCTCCATCAGCTCAGAAGTACTATGCACTGGTACTGATGACAGCCAGGCCTGATGTTCATCTATATCTATGAGCTGAACTGTGAGGCTGAGCCACGAGGGATGAAGTCAGAGAGAAGGTCACAGAACAAAGTTCCTGGTTTGCTCTTGGGTTTTCTAAATCATGAACACCAATATGTATTTCAGCTTTTCCCCTGAAATAGACACACTGAGACAGTCACAAAAAAAAAAAAAAAAAAGACACAAACAGCCACATACCATTGTAAAGACAGATTCCTGTCTTCAACTATCTCCACACACTTCTGAACTACCTGCTTCCAATCAAAGATGGGGAGCCTGACTAAGGAAATAAAAAAATATAGACTTTCACAAAGACACAGATGCACCTCTATAAAAACTAATGCTCCCATTAGTTGGGTTAATTAAGATTAACATGCAAGTTGTTGGAACCCCCAAAGTAGACAGGAGGTAATTTACTAAAGAAAGACATAAAAATGGGGTAGCATGTGTTCCAAGTTGTTCATTAGCCACACTGGAGGGCTGAAGCTTCGTGTCAATACCGGAGGAGTTCTAATTTCTGTGAGTCAAAGTGACATGCGTCCAAATAGCTTACAAAGGTCAACCCACTATGTGTTTGCACAAAGATAATATTCAAGTGAACCTAATCTTGTATGTTACTGGTAAGCCCATACACACCACACATGTGAAGTGCTGTGGTTGTGGATTTGTTTTCTGATATGAGAACCCAAGCCTGGCAGTTTCCACCAATCCAGACACTCAAGGCAAACTCTTATCTCCACTCTCACATTAGGAGGTTGAACTCCAGGTGTTTAGATGGCAACTGTGTGAAATCTATTTTGGCAGGAAAAGCACCTTGCCCTTACCTCCAGGGTCATGTTCACAGTGCTGATGGCCACTTTTATTTCACCGTCTGACAGCTCCTTTAGATCTTTCAACATTGTTTGTTCAAGACTTAAACCTGTGGATAACAAGGGGAAAAAATGATACCTGTGGTCCGTTAAAGAAAAAAAGAGTATACGCTAAGGAGTTATCTTTAAAAAGTTGTTCTACCAATCTCAACATTTTAAAGTATCATTTTTTATCTGTGATAAGCACACACTAAATAAAAAATTACATTTGTGGCTGCATCTCTGTCAGGAAAAATAACCTACCTCTCATGGGGCAGGACATGTACAGAGGGATGGCAGGATAAAAGAACTAGTGAAAGATGAAGTGATCAGAGACTAACTAAGACCAAAAGTAAATGGGGAGGGAGGGTTTGCATCTGGGACTAGAGAGAAGAAGCTGCCAGAGCTTGGTATCACAGCAAGAACGGGGAAGGAAATGCCCGAGTAGCCGAGTAGCCGTAGGTCCCTTTCTTTGGTCCTCATTGTTCTTTCCATTCACCAAACTGAAGCCAGAGTCAAGAGAGCCTGGAACAGACCACACTTGGGTGTCAGCCTTCAGAGTCCCAGAGTAGGCAGGGTGGGGAATAATAATAATAATATCATAAAAGGCCCAGATTTAGGTGATCCTCCCTATAATTTTATAATTGCTAGTTTAATTTTATGTAATTTGTATTTTATAAATGTCATAAAACTATCACAGTTGAGCCTGGCATGGTATTGAACATCTTTAATTCCAGCCCTTGGGAAGCACAGGCAAGAGGATCTCTAGGAGTTCAAGGCCAGCCTGGTCTACATAGAGAGCTCCAGGCAAGCAAGCCAGGTTTCATAGTCCCACCCAGTCTAACACAACAACAATGGCTGTCTTATTGAGCTGATCATCCCTGTAATAGTCTCTGTCAATAGGTGTTATTGACTTCCTTATTTGATGGCAGGAACAATCTAAATTGACCCAGCATCATACTCCTCTGGCCATCTGGAAACTTTGATGGCTACTAGAGCCTACTGTGGGGAATTCATTCCTCACTAGAGTAGAGAGTGCTCACTATTTCAGTGGTTTTCTGGTTTAACAAACAGCAACTAAACCTAGTTTGTAGTACGTCATCTGTTTCTGTTGTGGTAAGATTCCTACTATGACTAACTTCAAACTATTAGTCCAGTATTAGCCAACTCACAACATTCCAGAAAGTTAACTACCAGGCCTTACGGCCAGGGTGGCCTGGTCCCATCCAGGGCTGCATGCTATAGGGGGCCACCCTAAGACACAGATTTAATTCTTTCTCAGAGTTTCTTAGCGCACTTTTGTATCCTACAGGGCTTACTTGCTGGATAAAGTACTTGAAAGACTCTTCAAATAAATGACATTGCCTTAGGGAATTCCATGACCCACCAAGTATAATCCATGGCCTAATTCGTAAAGAAGTCTATACCCAGACAGAAGACCAAGGAGTGGGTTTCAACATAGGAATTCTGCTTCCAGACCCAAAGCACAAATCCAGAAACCCCTCCACAAGCACACAGAAGGTAAAAAGAACATAAGCACACTCAGATAACATGCTACACAAGCCACCCATCCAGGAAGCCGCAAGGGAGACAGGGACAGTGACTCACCCTGAGCACTGAGCTGGCTCTCCTGCAGCACACTGATGATATCATCCCTTGGAGGCAGGTTAGGAAACTGTTCTTCCAGGATGGAGAGAATTTCCTCTTGCTTCTCTGGGAGCTCAGGATCCATGCTCATCCACTTGAATAGGATGCTGCCTGAAAGATACGGAGACACATACTCTTGAGCTCTCCATCAGCCAAGACAAAGAACAATGAAAATCAGTGTCCTCGTGTAGCAGATACTGGCTTCAGTGGCTCTCCAGGATACAGTTTTGGAAGAAAGAACAAAACATCTTCACACAAACACAGGGAAGGAGATTGCGTTGGTTTTAAATAATTTCAAAATGGAAGTTAATGGCCAACCATTTAAAATTTTAGTCAATTCTATCCACTTTTAGGGATCAGAGAACATTCTTCCAACTCGCCATGCTACCAATTTTATATATTAATTTACTTCTTTTCATAACAAAATGATTGTACAATTCCACAGTGCACAGCTACACAGTCTGATAGTGTGGCTAACCCGAAAGCTGTTTCTAGTCTTTCAAGCACCATACACAGCTTCAAAGTAATTTACAGTTATCTAATCATCTAGTCTGAAAGCCTGGGCCTAAACCTCAGAGGCTACTAATTTGCTGCTCCAGCTTTTGGGGGAATGCTAAAAGAAAAAAAAAAAAAAAAAAAGCTGAAGAGTTAGAAGCAGGTAACGATAATCACTTCAAACTGTCTTGCCGTCTGTATTTGTCTTCTAAGGGAAATAGAGGATTATTGCAGAGTTTTAAATAGAAGCAACATACTATAATCTACATTTTGTATTTTATAAGCTAGGATTTGTACTCTGGCTTAAAATTAAGCAGATAAGAAAGGTAGGAAGCCCAGCTCTTCTCTTCTCTTTGTTCTGTGCTTGTGAATAGAATCTTACCATGAAGAAGATGGGACAAGTTTAGTACAGATGACCAGGCAAAAGTGGAGGGCAACCAAAGAGGTTTTGAGCAATTTTTGACATAAAAATATTAAACATAAAAAAGATTATTTTTTTCTATTTGTATTTAAGATAATCACAAATGCAAATCTCACAAAAGACATTTATCAGCTTCTAGATCCGGTAGACCTGTTGAACAAGAACAAAGTTCTATGCACAGCAACATAAAAACCTTTGAACCTATCAGAGCAGTAACTTAGGAGCTAGGATGGTGCATATACAGAGCAGAGGCCCAGCTTCCCAGCATTCCTATTTATTCTGCTAATTCAGAAGTTGTAGCCACTGGGCAGAGAAGCCTCTAAACCAACAGTGGTCTCACAGGGCCTTGGAGAAAGCCTTCAGGGAAAAGGACTCTTAGCCAACTGGGTTTGGGGATTGGAGGCATGAAGGGCTACCAAACCAGCTAGCTGCTTGATCTTGTAAATAAAGCTTATGGTGACACAGACGTCCCTGCTAATTTGAACATTGTTCATAGGCTTTTTTTAAATATATGAGGTCAGACTTAAGTGCCTCAACAAAGCCTGAAATATCTGCTTGATGGCTGTGTTTGGGAAACAGTTGCCAGCTGCTGTCAAGAAGGATAAAACCAAAACAGAACATTCTCCACTTATTGCAAATCCTGTTTTGAGTCGGTTTGAGCAGACAGATGTGGTCTGTGTGGCTCTCTACCAGCTACTCTGAGATGGGAAAGGAAGTCCACTCTCACCACCTTGACCCTGTAACTAATGTTTAGCTGTCACTCAAAGGCTACTACATAGAAGAAACTAAAACCGACTGCTGTAAACTGTGGAGGGAAAACTTGTGAGATGAATGGAGACAGCCAAAGGGATGAAATGAAACTGGCCAGAGACTTACAATCTTAGAACCAATCAAGTGAAAATTAAAAATTCTCAATTAAGAGCCTGGCCTTATATCGTCTTCTGCAGTAGATCAGATATAGTAGGGAACTAGAAACTAAGTCAGAAGAAAATATGTACACTGAAGCATGGAGAGAAAAATGCAAGGACCTAAGAACAGGAGGCAGGTTGTAATATGTGTATGAACAACTCCTGGTAGGGAAGGGGGAGAGAGAAGTTTAACATTTAAGAAAAACTACAAACCAAAATCATAGTTAAGATAAAGCAAAATATTGTAGGCAGTAGGACTGCTAAAAATTACATTTTAAACAAAGATTAAATTGGAGAGAAAGAAAGCATACACTAGTCAAAACAACTGCAGAGAAACAGAGGAAAGAGAAGGGGAAGGGGAGGGTCTAGGAGAGGGGAAGGGGTAGAATTAAAACTGCATTTCCTCTCACAAAGGTGTCCACAGAAGCCTGAAAGAATCTATAAATGGCTTGAGAATAGTAAGTAAACGCAGCAATTTGCTGCATCTAAGGTCAGCAATAAAACCTGTATTCATATAAACAATCACAAAAAAGCCAAATTTTGAAAGTTGAATGGGATTGAAGCATAAAACACTCAGCATTATGTACTTGACGTGGTCAAATTAAGAATCAACTTTTCTTTGACTTGAGGATTTCTTTATGAACCCTTATTTTTAATTTTGGCAGAGTGCATAAAATTGTTGTCAAATAATAAAACTAATCATATTCATAAAATTTAAGCATATACTTCAATATTTTTAAGTAGTCTACATGGAGTACATGTTTCATTCATTTTTAAATGACTATAAGAACAATCATTACAAAATAATGGATAAGTATCATAACAAACAGTGTTGATAAATATGTAATAATATGTTTTTAAGGAAGTATTTTAAGAGTTAAAATGCATTTTTCTTCAAATTCTATAAAGAGAAGGCAGCATGTTTACATCTTTGCATGCCTCCCTGGTATCAGGCTTAGGAGCAGCTAGCTGGATTCTCAGATCACACCTGTAAGGGCTCCTGACCCTGGCTGGTTCAGTTTGGCTTAACAGCAGCAAGCACATGCCCTGCTATCGAGGCCTGGAAATCCCATTCAGGCAGATGCTCTCTACATCCTGAGTTGTCTTTGATAAAGGCCTTGGCCCAGCTTCATCCCAGAACACTTTTGGAGACTTTGCACTTCACATTAGAAATCTATTTATTTTATAAGATTTATTATTTAAAAGCTTGTAAACAAATAGAAACATCACCCACTAAAATTAGCCAGACCAATAGTCTATACAACTCCAATAACTTTGATGCAGTAGAAAAGGCACCACAGAAAGGGTCCGGAGCTAACTTTTACTCTAGTTCGAAGCCTGTCTTAGATTTATTTTTTTTTGGTTTTGGTGGTGGATAAGTAGATGAAATATATTTGATACTGAAAGTAAAAAAATTAATGTGAAGCTCCACTACCTCTGTTCTGAAATCCCAGAAACATATTTAGTAATTATACTTCTTTGTTAAATATTGGTGTCAAGATATATAGTAGCCGAGGACACCTGCCTGCACACTAGAACCTGGTTCTTAATGAGTGTTGACTTAACTTCTAGCAAATTGTGAGGACATAAACAATCCATAAACCTGTACCCAACAGTCTCCTAGTTATCCACAGGCTGATAAGAGGGACATAGAATTAAGAGCAAGCTACAAAGAAAGTAATTATCATAAAAATATAACAAATGTTCCATTTCTATAGAAGAATATCAACCATAATACCCTTTGCTCAAAAGAATGGAGATGGAGGAGACTCTAGCACCTGCAGTCTGCTAACCCTGCCCACACCCCGCTGCACCCGAAACTGGGAGACCGTGCAGGTGATAGCTGTCCTCCTACATGAGGAATTCCCAACAGAAAAAAAAGTCTTCTTTCTGTTTACCTGGGATTTATTTTTTCATAAACAAACAAACAAAAATCATTAAGGAATGATGACAGAGGTAGGCAGAGAAGGAAAAGAGAAAGGAGAAACGTGACTTACAATGAAATTCCCATTTTTGCTTAAAGATATAGAAATAAGCACATTATTTGTTTATAAGTCTAACAGAGTTAGAATGTCTGAGATTAAGAGAAAGGATACCTTTGTGCAGCTGGAAAAAAAAATGAAACCAAGACTGAACAGTCACTTTGCTTTTCTAGGAGAAACTGTAATTTCTGTTTCCTACCTCTAGCCTCTTCCTAAGCAAAGCAGACAGCACGATTCCCTCGGATGTTAGAACCATGTGAAAATGGGATGAGTCATCCTTGGAACAAGAAATTTAAAAAAAAAAAAAGCCACCTTGGCTCTGTTCTTCTCCCATTTGACCTCCTTATAAGGACCTTTTTGAAGCTGTTAATCCAGTCTACCAAAATAGCAAACAACTGGTCTGTATTAAAGGTCAGCTGGGACTGCTTGGAGAATGGAGAGCCTGCTTCTGAGGACTTGGGCATGGTTTCCACTTCATCCTAGGGCTAAGAACAAGAGCTGCTGTTTGCTTTAGTCTTCAGCTTGTGGCTGCTGTCAAGGCCTTATGCAAACAAACTTGAAGGGCCATTTGGGCAAAGCGTGGACTTGACAGAAGCACGCTTGGAAATCAGTGGCTGAGATCTCACTGCCAGATGGCTCCTGGAAAAACACACACACACACACACACACACACACACACACACACACACACACCCCTACCTACTCCCTTCTCAATATATAATGATTCAGCAATTTAATGGATCTTAGAGTTGGCAGCTGTCCCCTAGAATACATCTCTGAAGAAATAAAACCACGAAGGTCAAACAGTCTGACAGGTTCTATATTTGGCACAAATCCAGAGCATGACTAAACATAAGCCATAGGTGGCAAAATGTGACTATTACATATGTTCACACTGGCCATGTTTGAAAATAATAATAAAGAAAAGAATCTTACAGAAAGAGAGGGGGAAGAAAAGCAGGAAGGAAGGAAGGAAGGAAGGAAGGAAGGAAGGAAGGAAGGAAGAGAGGGAGGACAGAGGGAGGGAGGGAGGGAGGGAGGGAGAGAGGGAGACAGAGCACACAATAAAGACAGACAGGTGGGACAGGAAAAGCCAAAAGATAGATACCAAGGTCCAAGAACCAGGGTCAGTGATCTTACCAGCTATAACAGCTGAGTCTTCCTGAACATGTAATTTCTTACACAAATAATTGAAAAGTAATACTTTATAAATACATGCCTTTCTGGATAAACTGGATGGTAGCAATTTGTGCCTTAGAATGACTAACTTTCAAATTAAGACAAGAGGCAGTGGCTTTGAGAACGCTCCTGTTTAAGGACTAGCCTGCATTTTCTTCTCTGCCTGTAACCACAGAGGGTTCAGGCAGAGGACAAAAGCAGGTTCCTATTGCAGCACACCTCAGAGGGAAAATGAAAACTCTTCACAGAGCTGAAGACCAAGTACCTGAGAAAGAAGCTTATGCAAAAGATGTGATGGACAGGGAGGAAACCTGTGAACAGAGAAAGTAAGCGCTGGCACCCAGATGTACAGCGCTGAGATCTACATGGCTGGAGGAAAGAAAAGCTAGCAGCCGGCCGCAGTGTCTGCAGAACTCAGGCTGGTGCTTCCAGGCCACAGCAGGTTCTTTCCCTTCTGCGGCTCCCCAGTAGCACCTTTATTAAATTAAACTCCACCTTGAGTGTGGGCTTTTCTGGGAAATACAGCTTCATCTGCATGAAAGACCTGATCCGGGAGATTTGTGCTGTACAAAGAAATGGCAAAAAAAAAAAAAAAAAAAAAAAAAAGCCATGGGAGACAAGGATGCTGGCCACAAGGATGACCAGACTATAGACTTATTCCAAGGATGAACTCCAGTGTTTACTGTGGTATTGTCCTAATTTGCTCAGTTAATAAACAGTGGTAGCTATTTTAAAAGAAGTTAAATTCAAATTGTCTCAGGATGGCTAAATACTCCACCAACCTTGAAACACTGTTGTAGAACTGAGTTACTTGTTAGCACATATCACTAATGGTCCTCAGGGCCAAAGGACACGGTGTCGAGAAAAACTACCAGAGAGACACAAGGAGATCTTGCCACCAGTGACAGCATAATAGGTATGCAAATGACCACTCAGTAACACCCATAGCAATCAGGTTCTTCACCACTATTTGAAGAAAATAGTATAGTATATTGCAGACAGTTTGATAGTTAATTATAGTAGTAAGTTTTAGGACCAAGATAATCAAATAACTGAATCTGAATATTTTTATGTTGAGAGAAAAGCATTAGCAGATACAGATGAGTTGGAATAGAGGCAGATACCTTTTCAAAAGGACTGGAGGAAGAAAAGAAAATTAGCTTGTTCCTTTTTAGAAACAAAGGAACTGAGCGAGACAAGCAATCTCTGTAACAGAGATAGATGGGCATACGGCCAGTGTACATTTGATTCACCTTTAGATCTACACATGTACATTAAACATAGTGTGTGCTCTTATAGGTCAGTTATCTATGGACCATTGGATTTTTTCATGTAAATCCTTCTTGCATTGAATATTTAAATTAGCTTACCAAAAGGCATGATATATAATAAACCAATAAAAGAGTCACGATGGTGGGAAAGGGGAGCCGAGTGAAGAATAAGACCAGGATAGCATAGAAACCGGGGGCTGTGGCAACAGTATCCACTTTCTATCTCTGAATGTGAGCTTCTTGAAGAAAATTCAGACAGAAATGTGATTCCTGCTGAAATTCCCAATGTTGTGGAGACTGTATGGGTTCATTTGTATAAAGCACATAACCATACATAAGTCATGAGTAGTGTCCTGGGAAATGAACCCAAGGCTGGCTAAAGTATAAAGCAAAGCAAAGGGTATATGCCATTCAGATACCCTTTGATTCAGAATAGTGGCTACCTCCAGGTAGGAGTGGGCTGTAGGCATGAGAAGGGAGCAGTGCCTTCCCAGTGTACCTCTTTAGATGGGCAATTATCAAAGGTGTTTCCTCAGGAAGACTCACCAAGCTACATATTTATGTTTTCATAAACATTTTGCATTCTTTTCTTTAGATGTACTATGGTTCACAAAGGGCTAAAATTATATACATAATCCTTCAGAATTATATACACAATGACAATCAGTGAAAACAAAAGCTAGTCAGTCATTGCAAGACAATGAAATAAACTTCACTAGGATTTCTACAAGCTAAAAAAGAAAAGAGAATTAGAGAAAAGAGTTATTACTGAAAAACAGTGTCCATGCTCTAGACAGTAAGAATGTCAGAAGGATAGACCAGAACAGCAGCTGATTTCAGTATCAGACACTCCCACAATCAATGCTGTCATGAAAACAGAGTATAGAAATACTATTTCTTAAAATTGTCAAAATTGTTTTTGAAAATGGATTTTTTTTCATTCAAAATATTTTGATTATTCTTTATCCTCTCCCAGTTTCTCCCATATTTTTGCCACTTCCCCAAACAATCAAATCCACTCTTGGAAAATTCATCCCACTGAATTTTACTATGTGCCAGGCAAAGTGGAGGCGCCAGGTAGCCCAGTGGACAGTGCACAGAAGGGCTTTCTTCATGAAGCTGACATTCTGGAGACAACAAATAGAAAAGCATGTAGGGACAGGTAGAAAAAGAATATCAGAAGGAGTAAGCACGCTACAGGGAGAGATGGTGTGAGTCCTCCAGAGTGAGAAGTTTGGGGATATCTGACCCCCCTGGGGGGCTACATCTCACGAGAAGAGGGATGTTTGAAGGGGGAAAGAAAGGCCATGTTGTTTGCAAACACGGAGGGCCTGAACTCTGAATGTGATGAGCTGTAGCCAGGAATTGTCATTGCCTTATTTATACCTTTTCAAGGCATCTGATTTTGTGGCAGTCACAGATCAAAGCCAGGCCTAGACTGGGTCTCCACGAGTGATCATGGAAAATGTCACTGGAAACCAGTTACAATAAAGATGAAACTCAGTTATGACCCGGATACAAAGCTAGCTCAAAAGCTTGCTAATGCGCCATCATAACATGCATGGGCAGTTTCCCGGGAAACTTTTAGAGGAACTGCGTAACTCTTGGACTTTCCCTCTCCAAATTGCAGGAGAGAGCAAGGCAGAAAAGGAAAGTCCTTGGAAGAGTGGAGCCAGCCTGTCCTCAGCCTTTCCTGTTTGCTGTTCCGTCAGTCTGTCTCCTGGCTGCTCTATATTAAACATCTTGAGGATAATTTGTGCCTACTAGGTCTAAAGTGAATTGTGGAAAGAAAAGAAAGTTTTATTCACAACCAAAAATATTTTCATGTCCCATATGCAAAAATGACCAAATGTCTGTGCTCACTTTGTGGCACCAAAGTTGATGGACACTTTCTAATGTGAATATCAGTCCTTGGAAGCAGTAGGCTCCAGCAATGGAGAATAGCAGTGTATGGTCAGTCCTTGTATCTGTAGGAAGGTTAGCTAAGGATTCACATAGACACCAAAATATGTGGGTGCCCTAGACCCATGTGTAAGATGATGCAGGGTTTGTCTGCATCCTGTGAAATCTTCAGATACGTTTCACACAACTTACAATACTTACTATCACTTGCAATACTTACTACAGTTCCTTGCCAGTACAATGCAGAAGCAATGTAAGCTGTTAGGGCTGAGTCTTTTAGAGAATAACAATAATGGGAGATGCCTTTATTGTGGCTGATGCAAGAACAGTTGAAAATGATTATTTTCAGCCCAAGGTTGGTTGAGTCCATGAGGTGGGGACCATGGATACAGAAGGCTGACTGTGACTGGACCACACAGCAGTGACCCTCAGTGAAAATAGATGGAATGCAACCTGGGAAAGACCAGGCTAGGCTGAAGGACCCTGCATCACATCATCGAAACAAAAGGTATATATTTTGCCTTGCAGGCAGGATTATATATACGAAGCATGCAAAGTATTGGGGTGGGGGGGATACTCCAAGGCCACAGGAACAGGGAATTCTGATCCGCAGGCTCACTGTCACAGATGAGAATCTCCTTTGGAAGCTATTAACAGCTAGAGGAGCTGGCTCTCGCTCTCTAACCAGGGTGCAGCAGGCCCATTTAACATTCTTGTCTAGTGAAACAGTGCAGGCCCTTGTGCCTCCTTCTAAATGCACATTTTTAATATTCAATAGAATGCTACTCTTTAACAAACTCTTTACTCCCTGCCTCTCTGATGAAGCTTCCCGGGGTCTTTAAAGGGATTGTTAACCCAAGAATGGATCGCACTCTTTCTGCATGAGCAGGCCCAGAACCAGCCCATTAAGCTTCCCATCTTTACTCTGGCAGCGCCGCCATCCTCACCTCTGAGGAGATGTGCCAGCTGCTGGGTGATGAGTTCCGGAGCCTCACGCAGGAGCTCCTTTAGCACCAGAGATGAGGAAGACTCCGGGAACCCCAGCTCACCATCACTCTGCTCTCCAGGGTTAATGACTCTGACAACTGCGGATTCCAAAGTTCTGTCCTCACTGTAAAATAAACGGAGAGGAAGAAGAGTTATGGCGTGTTTTCCCACTTTGGGGCATGATTCAGCCGTGATGGTTTCCTCTAAGTGGCCCAAAACATAAATTCTCATGACTGTGAAGAACAGGATGTAACTGGAGCTAGTGAGTTGCACCTGCAGAGCAAGCTTAAGGAGCCAAGTTCAGATCCCCACTGTAAAAGCCTGCCGTGTTCCAGCTGTGGCTACTCCAGCACCATGAAGGGGTGGGTGGGTGGAGCTTGCTGGGGCTTGCTGTTAGCCAATCAGCAAGTACGGTGTTCTTTGATTGGCCTTACCACGAAAGATGAAGTTGGGAGGAAGAGATCTGATATGGATCTGTGGCCTGTATGAGTTTGTATGTTTGAATAGGTGCTGGTGCACACACTCACCCACCCACCCACTCACCCCCCCACACACACACAAACTCATTCATACATGTACTCCCCTCCAACACACACACACTCACACACATGCACACAGATTCACACACAAACACACACTCTCACAAACACACTCACATAAAAAATACACTCATTCTCTCTGTCTCTCTCTGTCTCTGTCTCTCTCTCTCTCATACACTCACCCCCCCCACACACACACACACACAGGAGGGAACAGGATGTTATTCTGAGTGTCTTTATATGTCATTTCCATTCAGTATTGTCCCCGGGGTTCCTAGAGTATTTTCATACCTCCCCAATAGCTACTATTTATTATTTTCCACATGACAAGAAACACTACAGCTGTGTTGACCCTGTGAAGTGGGTTCTAGTAAGATCTTTTTACAAATGGGGAAATAGGCACAATGGCACTAAGGACTGTGTTTATAGTCAGGTGAAAATCTGACGCTAGCACCTGCTCAAAACAGTCACTGAACTTCAAAAAACAAAAACAAAAACAAAAACAAAAACAATCCACTATGCCCATGATGGTTTCACCATGGTTCTTTTAACTCAGACTATTAATTAATTCATTCATTAAATTTTGTACTTTTTTATTTTTGGAGTGCTAAAGATCAATCTCAGGCAAACACTTTGCATGCTAGGCAAGTGTTCGGTCACTGGGCCATCTTCTACTCCTCACCTCCTTCATATATGTAATAGAAGTGGATTTTCTCAAAAGTAGAAAGACACAGAAAAAAAGCTACATTTTTTCCCCTGACTATTCAAATATAAATGAGTTACAATCAAGAAAGTAAGCCCTCTACTTTTCTGGAGTATTCGATTTTATAATCAACCATACCCCCAGAGTTTAAAAGCTCAGTCTCAAGGTCACCTTAGTATTTTCCATGTTAAATGGTGACAAACTTCTTCCCCAATGCTTGTGCCGTCACATCACCTTTACTTGTGTCAGTTGCATGAGTTATCTTGAAAAAGTTAAGCACGACTTTAGCCAAGTGCATGCTAACTAGGGACGCCCAAGCTATCTTCGATATGGGGACTGTCTGAGTTTCCCCCAAAGGTCCACATTGCAGGGTGGTACCCCATGAGGGGCAGGGAGTGCTGAAGGCTTTAAGAGGTGAGTCCTGCTGGCAATCCTTAGATAACTGGGACATGCCTGTCTTAGTCAGGGTTTCTATTCCTACACAAACATCATAACCAAGAAGCAAGTTGGGGAGGAAAGGGTTTATTCAGCTTACTTCCACATTCCTGTTTATCACAAAGGAAGTAAGGAAGTCAGGACTGGAACTCAAGCATGTCAGGAAGCAGGAGCTGATGCAGAGGCCATGGAGAGATGTTCCTTGCTGGCTTGCTTCCCTTGGCTTACTCAGCCTGCTCTCTTATAGAACCCAAGACTTCCAGCCCAGGGATGGCACCACCCACAAGGGGCCCCTACCCCCTTGATCACTAATTGAGAAAATACTCCACAGCTGGGTCTCATGGAGGCACTTCCCCAACTGAAGCTCCCTTCTCTGTGATAACTCCAGCCTGTGTCAAATTGGCACACAAAACCAGCCAGTACAATGCCCTCACAGGGGCTTGGGAGGGTCCTAGTGTTTAGCTTCTGGCCTGGTTCAAGATGTGACCTTTGCTCTTCTTGCTGATAGACGACCCTCACCACAGTCCCAAACACTCTGGTAGCCTGATCAGAGATTTGACTCTCCAGAGCCATGGGAAAAATAACCACCACCACCCCAACTTCCTACACAGCTTGTGTCAGGAACTTCATAATAGTGACAAAAAACTGGCAAATATAGCTGAGAGCTAAAGTCAGTCCAAAACCTCACCCCAGACTTCCAGCTTCTTGTCAACAGATGGTTGGTATCACTCAAAAGAATCTCATTTGTTTCAAGCAATATAGGAATAAAGCAGCCCACAGACTGTTTTCAAAATGCCCTGTAACCAATTGTGTAACCGGTGGTGCCTAGCTTTACTTTTAATGCATATATAAATATGCTTCCTAAAAACTGGTTACGTTTTTAAAATTATTGAATATAAAGGTCTTATTGTAAGTATTCTAATGTCAAGGTTACTTGGTGAAGGTCTTCAACAACAGGCAAATTGGTAAACTGTAAAGAATGAACACTCCAAGCTACAGGGTGTTTAGCTGGTGTCCCCTGAGGTCTGTCTGTAATCATCTATAGCTAGGGAATTCATCTTATTCCTCTCCCTTTATCCCAGATCTTTGCCCCAGCTGTTCCCCAAGTGTCTAACAGAGGCAGAAGAGCGCTGATCTAAACTCTCCACTGACTACATGTGGGGCCTGTGACACTGGGCTCCACGTTTCCCTTCTATGGCGTACAACAATAGAGCTGTATGGAGTATCAACAAGCCTGTCTTTCTGTTACCATAGAAAATGGAAAAAAACACAATGAAGTGATTTTCGTGGCCCATTTCCCAGTCTCCTCCTTTTCTCTATTGAGATTTCTTTAGAATCTTTCTGTTTTATCTGGTTTCAATTTCCCTTACTTATTTTCAACATCAATACATATGATTATTGGGACACTATAAGAGTTTATTAATTGGTAAGTTTTACAAGAGCATTCTACTTTAAGACATCAGTTTGAAATCTCAAAGTAAACACGGAGAACTAGCATAGACCAAATATTTTTCATTAAAGAAAAAAATACTATGTTTTTAATAAAGTCCTTTTTATGATTCTTTTTCAATAATAATAAGGAACATGGCAACAACCCACCAGGAAACCTTCCCTCAGGACAAATGCCCAGAACCTCCCAGTGAGTCTTACCTCCCCAGGACATGGCTGCCCACGAGCGTTATCGACAGCTTCCCTTCATCGTTCAGCTGATGCAGGTTAATCTCATCTCGGAATATGTGGAATGATTCTGAGATGTTCAGCTCTTCTAAAATAAACCTTGTCTCTGTAAAGTAGTTGAACTCAGTTCTTGGGATATTCAGCACTGGCAAGCAGAGGACCCCGGGAGGACTGACCTACAGAAAGAAGAAGTTACCTCAACTGCTGCAAACAGTAGATTTCCTCCAGCCAGAAGCTAATTGCTAGAGCATAAGCCTTTTGTTCACAAAGAGACCACCTGACATCCAACACAAATCTCCTGGAGTCCAATTACAGAGCACTTTCTCCACTAGTAAGAGGACACTGATGTTATACCTTAAAATTATGATTACATTTATTTGTTCTGTTTTTTTCTTTAAACATAAAATTTCACAGACAAGCCTAACTGGAAACATTTAACCCCTTACTTTACTTTAGCCCCTCAATGATTAAAAAAATGTATGTATGTAGACATATACATACATACATATATACATTCAAACATACATATATGCATAATCTCCTCTTCTTGGGTAGCCACTGAATATCTTGATGGAATTGACCAAAAGTTTGTAATTGGGGAAGACTGAAGTGACATAAGAAAGTAGATGTGTCCCATCGAAATAGGACACTTGTAACCTGGATTTAGTCGACACTGAAGTGTGGTTCACCTCCTCACATCATCTGTCTCCCACCTCCTCACATCATCTGGGAAATTATGTGTTAGAGTATGAATTGTGACATTTTTAACATGCAAAACACTGTGTACTTAACTGGTTATTCATTAGTAGTCAGGCTTAGCACACATACTAATAGGTTATATGATACACTAATAAATATGAGTTCAGTAGACATCATTTTTATAGACATATATATGCATACATACATATATATGTACACACTTAAGTTTATAGACTTCTTATATAAAACATTTGTGATGATCAAATGAAGAGGAGGAGGAAGAGAATTCAGATTCACAATAAATTTGTTTTTCTATATGAATTGTATTACACAGCTCAACATCCCAGCGCCTGTCTCCCCTCTCGACATTAAAAGGACAGGATTGTTTTGTTCTGCTGCCTTCCAAGATATAAAACAACCAGGCTGCAGTAGACATTTAATAAGTATTTACTGAATTAAACAAGTAAAACTGCTAATACTGGATCTCAGTCACATAATAATCATTAGTGATCTATGTACGGCACATTACTCTTCCCAATTACCTGAAAGTTGTGTCTAACTCCTGTGAAGGCAAAGGAGTATAATTAATACAGGAGTCAAAGTGTGCATCCTGAGCTGTCCAAGCAGGACTTATTCTGGAGGTGGGATTAGAAAATGAGACAGTAGCCTTACCCCAGTAATTAGCTCAGTGAATTAGAGAAAGCCATTCTCCTTTTGGAGCCTCAGCTTTCTGTGTCTGTAGAATGGGGTTTGGCCTCTGTTCTACTCACCAGTGTGTGAAAGATGTATGCAAAGCCACAGAGCCCCGAAGACGGGTGCTGGTTCTTCGGAAACCTCTATAGAGGCACAACCCAAAAATAACAGGCAAAGTTTACCACAAGGAGACAGAGGCTTGGTGTCTTAGCTAGGTTTTCTACTGCTATGATAAACACAATAACTGAAAGCAACTTGGGAGGAAAGGGTTTATTTCATCTTCTAGCTTGTAGTCCATCATCCAGGCAGAAACTCAAGGGAGGAACTGATGTAGAAGCCCTGGAGGAGTGCTGCGTATGGTCCTGCTCAATCTGTTTTCTTACACAACACAGAACAACCTGCCCAGAGGTGGGCTGGGCCTCCTCATATCAACCATTAAACCAGAAAATTCTCTATAGATTTGCTTACAAGTAATCTGAAGAGAGGCATTTTCTCAATCGAGGTTCCTCTTTCCAGATAACTGTAGCTTGTGTCAAGTAGACAAAAAAAAAACAAAACAAAAAAAAAAAAAACAAATGACAACGACAATAAACACAACCAAGACACCCAGAAACCACAAAATCCTCAGTATGTGACTCTTTAGTGAAATGTCACATTTGTTTCTATGATTAGTTAAAAGTCTCCAAAAAGAAGGAAGGCCTATGAATCTGTTTTACCTTATCTATTTACCCATCAACCATCCATCTTTTATCACTCACATTTACCCTACCACCTCTTTCCATGAAGCATACTCATTCACAGTACTATAACCATAGTTGGTTATAGTGTTATTATAGTATATAATAATATATATAGTATACATACTATATATACTATATATTAGTATATAGGATAGTATATATGACATAGTAGCATTATTATTACTAATTATTATTATATACTTTCTTTTAAACTGCACATCACTGATAGTCTTAAAGTCACTCCCATCAATTGTCCTCTAGATGAACAGCAGAGAGAGAGAGAGAGTAATAAGGATTGCTTAATATGCACATCTTGACTCAAATGCATTCATCTCCTTATACCAATTACTATTCTTTGCAAAATTCAACAACTTGTAAGATAAATTTGATATAGAGCCCACATGTAGAGATCAGAATACTTTAGCCATCATTTTTGTCAGCTGCCCTAAAGCAGTGCTTGCCACCCGCAGCTCATTCTGGAAGAATGGCTTTTCATGTGAATTTAAATCACTCCAGATCGGCTATGCATAGTATCTGGGGATCCAGATCCAAACAAAACTGAAATAAAATAAACCAGACTCTGGAAAGTTAAAAATTCCATGAAATAGTACCCAAACCCTCAGAACGTACATTTGAAAGTCTTTCGAGCAGTAAAGTCCATCACTGTGGGCTCTTGGAGTTTATGGATGAGGAGTTTGAACACAATTTATTAAAAAGACTGTTCCAGTTCCATGGGTAAGTCTGTGTTTTACCGAGTAGAAATATTCTCCCTTAAAGGACATCATCACTAGGTCTAAAAGGCAACAACCAAAGACTTACAGAACCTAGACTGGATATGCCATGCCCCTGTCTCTGAATCTCCAGCCAGTTCTGTGCTTCATGTATTGTTCATATGAGTTGTTCGGCATGTTTCTTACTCCCAAAGCCAAGGTCACACAGTATATGATAAGGGAAAGATGGAGCCCTCAAGTCTTGTTTTTTGTTACTTCTTTATATAAAAGAAGTCAACTACTATAACAATTTTTTCATATGCTGTTTGAAACAATTTTGAGAGGAAACCAGTAACTTAACTAGAACAATGTTTGATGTGCAGGTGGTATTCAATAAATGCCTGTTGCTCATTGGATATTTAATATTCTCTACAGCAATATATCAGAACATGAAAAACTAAGTTAGTGGCTTCATTTTTTTCTGTAAGATATTAATTTTTAAAAGATACACAACTCAAGTACTAAGGGTATAGTCCTCTTTCCCCTCACCTTGTCCAGAAAGTACGCATATGTGAAGGCAGAAATGAGAGAATCCAGGTCACATGACTTAGGTCCGATAACTGCATGGACCTGGTCCAATTGTTTACTTCGATCCTGCAACCAATAAAAAGAAAAATCACAATTTTATTTTATTCAAGCCAATATAAAGTGGAAATTTTTCAATGTTCTCTTTAAAGTATGCTTGTCTATTCTCACAGACAATGGCAGAAAATAATAAATGTGTAACAAAATTACATAAAAACTAATTATCACATTTAACATGTTCATTCAAACCATTACATTTTCAAGAGGGAAATAGCCTACCTTTATTAAGGCTACCTACAGGTCTATGCATTTGCACATATAGGTACATATACATACATATACATAATAAACATATTCAACATGCATGTGCACACACACACATACACACACACACATACACACACCAAAAATACAAGACTACCTATAAATTAAGTTCCTTTGAACCTTATCTCTGAGGATGCATTTTCATAGTAAGAGATCATTTTGCTGTGAAGATCAATTACACAGAGATCAAGGGTCATCTCCCCATAGAAGACATGTTTTGTAGTTTAAGAAATGATGAAACTTTTTCTTATATCCTTCCCACACTGTGTAGTCAAACAAACACTGCAAAGGCTTTATTTTTTCACATTCCATGTTGGGTTTGGAAGATATCCTCCCTATAGTGTTATCCAGTGAATGAGTCGTTTCATTCTCGTTCAGAAAGAGGCTTGTGAGTTTCATCCTTGGTCTAGGACTTCAGTTTATATCCGTTGCTTTTCTCTGTTTGTACAGTCACCTCTCTAGAAGGGAACACATACTTTTTTTGGTTGTCTGTGTTCTTTTTTCATGTTTACTCAATAGCTATTTAAATTATTTTATAGAAGGCTGACATTTCTTTAAAACATTCAAAGAACCAAGTACTTCTAGAAAAATCCCACAGCACGTTGCCTGATACAGAAAATTATAAAATAAATTCATGTATTTCCTTTTGTTTCTTTTGAGAAAGGGCCTCATGGAGCCCAGGCTGGCCTCAGCCTCACTCTGCTGCTGATGCATGAGAACCTCCAGTCTTCTTGTGCCCACTTCCCAGGTGCTGGGATTACAGCAGGCTCCACCACATTCACCATCAGAGTATCTTTGCAGTATGGTGACACCTGCACATGAGCTTGCTTCTCTCGCTTTCCGTCACTTATTTTCATCTCCCTGTCTAAGACTGACAGGACAGCCACATAAACTGCTCCAAATGGCAGGACCAGTCGTGACTGTTTAGCAGCAAGCACTGTGTAGAAAAAAAGTGAATGTGGACCTAATAACTTTGGAGGCACCTTGCAATGAACTTGACAGTTGGTTAGTATCTGTGCAGAGCTGGTGGTATTAGGATCAGAAACAAGTTATTAAACAATGAGGACTTGGTGCAAACACTAAGATGAAGTAAATGTTTTTACATTATTTTACTGTCTTACATAAGACCATGTTCACGCAAGTGTGAATGCACTTTGAGTAGATTTATCCTACATCTACGCTCCCTCCTCATGTCCCATGACTTCCCATGAGTCCCCTTTGTTTCCCCAGACAGTTTCTCTTCTATTTTTCACAACATCTGTACACATAACCTTTTATGAATCAATAAAACATGAAGAAAATCAGGAAGGAGGTTGGGTAGAATCTGTCACAGACAAAAGCAGCAGAGATATTTTTTTACATAAGCCATCCCCAGTAAGTGATGTCACTTCATTAAAACAGACTCATAGTTTCAATTTCTTTTATATTGATTTTTAATAAAACAACATGCTCAAAATGCTTAAAATGTGATTCGGACTCCAGCGATGATTACAGGCTCCTTCCCCCATCACCACCCTGTCTTGCTGGCACACCCTTCTTTCCTGGCTTCCTCTTCTAACCTCATAATGAACAGCTGGCTCACTGAACTGAACATCTTCTGAGGGATTAGTTCAGGTCTACATATCAAAGTCGAGACAACAAAATACCAGAGGCACCTAAATAAGTTTAGGTAAATAGAATTCCAGCCCATTACAACACGAGCAAATGTATTAAGAAATCACGTTCCTGTAAATGCTGCTCTTCCGAGAAGCTCAAAGGTCTAAGGAGACATTACCTCACTTCTGTCATATATTGTGAGACAGGCAGTAGAAAGATCAACAAAGCTTTTTACAGGTCAGAGGAGCCTGTGATGAGGCCAAGCATGATTCCAGAATCTAAAGCTTGACACCATGAGAGCTGATTTCCCCCACTCCACTAACCATTTCACAATGCTTTAATGACTCTGTGTCCACGCAAATGCACAGGGCACTCAGGGAGAAGAGAGATGGCCAAATATGCACACTAAATACAGAGACACTGCCAACACTAGGCGATCGACACAAACGACTAACCTGTTTTCTTGTCTAGGCTTTGTCATTCCCAACACAGCTTTGTGTGCAACTTTCAACTTACACAAAAGAAGACGTGGTAATATCTGTGTGTTGATGCATCTCCAGATATAACCCCAATTAGGATATTAGAAAAGAAAGAGCTTAATAAATGAGGGTTGCAACTCCAAAGTGTACCAGATCAGTTCTCACAAGCCGGGAACCTTCTACGATAACTACAGTCTATTTCTTCTTCATTTAAAGAGACAAAGAACATATTCTGATATTGGTCAGAGCCATGGCAGACAAATGTGAAACTCTGGGGGCTCCCCACTGTGTTGCATGCCCTTTTGCATGCGCTCTTGTGTCTCTTCAGGCTCCTCCTCTCCCCACATATCACATTATTTCATGCTCATGATCTCTTCCGGTCGCATTGATTCATATGATGGCTAATATGGTAGTCAGGTGACAGGATCTAGAATCACCCAGAAGAAAGGGTGAGTATCTGGGCGTGTCTGATTGGGAGTTTCTATTATTAATAGTTTGGTTTAATCAAGGGTTTTACCAGTTTCATGGTCTGAAAATCCTAGATTGAATAGGGAGATGAACTGAACTCCAGCATTCATCCCTCTTTGCTAACCTGGGATGACCAGCAAGGCCTCAAGCTCCTGTCACTATGATTTCTCCACCATGAAGGGCTTTATCTTTATCTTTATAAACTAAAATAAACTCCTCCTTCCTTGACTTGCATCTTCGGGTATCCTGTCATAGCAACAAGGGTAACCAAAACGAGGAACATCTGCCAACCCAGCTCCTACCACAGTATCTGAGCTCCAACACTTTCTTCTTCCACCATCCTCCAACCAAGTGGAGAAGGGTCCCAGAAGCAGTGGTACACTGAACTGAGTGTTATCAGAGCTGATGAGCCAAATAAGGAGGTAGTGAGAGCTATGAGTACTGCTGAAAGACTAAGAGGATGCTTAGGTGAGTCTCACTGAGTAAAGATCTGAACCCAGAGAGTGGAGTGTAAAGACATCACAGGCCACAGGAAGAACATATGCAAAGATCCTGAGGTTAGGAAGGGCCCAACCTGTTCGGCAACCCATAAGTATATGCATTTCCCAAATGTGATCTTGTAAATGCAGCAATGACCCGCTTTGGGTCATTGCTCCGTACCTACCGTAAGATAGGTGCTCCTTCCTTAACGGTAACACATGCATTAGGAAATCCCAGAGACAAAGACTTACTGTTAATGCCTGAGCCTAACACAGACAGAAGAGTGAAAATCAGATAAAACATGTACTGTTGGCTTTACCGACTAATGCGTTTCCAAATAGATTTGGATAGATTCCCATAATTAAGGCATAAAGAAAACACTGAACGCACTAATACTCCAGAGCATGATTTGAACATGCTTTCGATTTCAAAGTACAATTTTATATATGGATAAAGTGAGATTTCTTATTGAAGTTAACTTCCTATCTCTTTTTAAAAGCCAACTAAGTGCCTGCACATTCATATTCAACTGCTATTAGAGGAGATGGTGAATGATGCACTTTTAACCACCCCCAGCCCCCGCCATGGAGAGCAGAGGAACTGAGCGGAAGAGAGCTTCCAGAGCCTTCCAATAGAACATAGTCGGCTTGTTCTAAATTTCTCCCTCTCAAAAATAAAGCTGCTCCTACCTGTAACTTTATCAATCCAAGATCCTATAAGAAACCTTTTTATCAAAAAGTCCTTGCTATATCATCATAGCCCCTTCTCTGCCCCTTTCATTAAAACTAGATCACTATTTATTTCAATAATAATTAATTTAAATTAGTTTTTATGGGACTGAGTGACAGGCTCAGCAGATGAGAGCACCAGCTAAGCTGAATGATCTGAGCCTGAGCTCTTGGATTCTAGGTAAAAAGCTATAATGTGTGAGCACTCACACACACACACACACACACACACACACACACACACACACACACACCTCTAACCCCAGCATGCCCACCAAGAGATGAGAAACAGGGACAAGATAATAGGCCAATGAACCTGGAGTGTGATCCGTGCAATCGTCTCGCCAGCAAGAACGCATGCCGGACACCAGGATCCTTCTGCAACAACCGTTTATTGTATCTTCAAGAGGGAGACCCCAAGCCCTGAAAAGGCGCTGCTTAAATATACCCTGGAGCGGCATGTTCATTTCTGATTGGCTGCTTGCACAGGAGCGCATTACGCCCCAGGATGGGCCGTGACTTGGCGTGCATTCTGCTAGCACCTGTGCAATTCACCAGTAAACTTGGGAGAGCACCGGATGTCAGCACCATCTGCTGGCTATCACCGCTCACCGCGGCTCTCTACACTGGAGTATGTGGCAAGGTAACAAAAAACAAAGGAGACCCTGTTTGAACAAGGTAGACAGTAATAGACAGAACTCCTGAGAGTCTCTGACCTCTAAGCCTTAGTGGCATGTGTATACAAAATGCAAATTAATTTTTTAAATAAAGTATTTTTCCAATAAGAAATATATGCCTTCATAAGTCAGATGAGATAAAAATGAATAAGGCAAAGTTTGTCCATCTATATTTATATTTATACATGGGGAATATCTATGTACATTCTTTACAGACTTAATTTTTCCATTACAAAATGATTCATCTTCATTGTTTGCTCTGTCATTTACCCCAGGCTGTATCTCACCATGTATTCTAGGTGGCCTTGAACACAGGATCCTTCTCTTCCATCCTCCAAGGTGGTATGGTTGCAAGTGTGTGCCACAGCACTGCTTTTCATTCTCTTTAAATAGCTAATGAGGACAGGTGTGTGTGTGTGTGTGTGTGCGTGTGTGTGTGTATAAAACAGAATTCCTGAGAGTAGCATAGGTGACTAAAAATCTCTATGGGGGGATTTGGAGAGTTGGCTCAGTGGTTAAGACCATCTGTTGTTCTTGCAAAGGACCTGAGTTCAGTTCACAGCACCCACATGGTGGCTCACAACCATGCATAACTCCAAGGGATATAATATTCTCTTGAGACCTAAATGAGTACCAGGCAAGTATATGATACATCCAGGAAAACACTCACCCTCACAAGATTAAAATAAGTCTAAAAATACTTTTTTTAAAATTATATTGCTAATTAGGATCTCTGGCTTCACTGGTCCAGGTTCAAACAATAAAAAAATACTAACTGCTACAGTACTAAGGGCTGGCATAGTGGTACAGACTTGTAATACTAGGAACTAAGGGGGCTGAGACAGGAGGACCACAACGTGGAAGCTATGCTAAGTTGCATGGTGAGATTCTGTTTATGACGGTTAATCATTGTCAACTTGGCTAGATTTAGGATTGCCATGGAAATGCTTCTGGGTATGTTTATGGGGTATTCCTAGAAACGTGTAGCTAAAAAGCAGAGAAAACTGACTGTGAATGTGAATGATACCACAGACTGGGGTCCTGGGCTGAATAAAAAGAAGAGACCTGAGAACCAACCAGCATTCCTCCTGACTGTGAACACCATGTGACCAGATATGCCATGCTCCTGCTGCCACGCTTTCTCTACCAGATTGGCCGGACCTTCAGCTGTCACTCATAGAAGCCTTCCTTGCTTCGAGTTGCTTCTGTCTGTGGTTTTGTCACAGCAATGTCAAAAGTAACTCGTTATCTCCAAACAAAACAGCAATGCAAAATTAAAATTTAAAAACAAAATGCAAAAGTAATAAGTGACTAGGAGATCATACTTAGTTTCTTCTTGGAGGTACACCTCAGCTTATGGGTGAAAGCAAATGCATTTACCAGAATCTGCAAAGGCAGGACACAAGCATATTATATTCAATTTTCTCATAAGTGCCATCATTTAATTGGTGACCTAATTAGAAAAGGGTAAAGGGCTTTCGGTGGTTAAGACTGAAAAGGTTCATGAGGTAATATAATTGCCCGACAAAACCGAAACAGTCAATTCAGATAAGTTTATGTTGCCTATCGCCTCTGCCCTCATCACTACTGATCCCAAACTCTCAAGACTGGGGGAACTGAACTAAAACGATGAGCTGAGTCCTTACAGGACTATCTAGGAAAGGCCAATCTGTTTCTACAACTTCCAGCAGCAGGGCTAGATTAATAGCTTGACGTGCCCCTGGACTTTGGAGGGTTGTTTTCACAATGAAAGTACATGGTAAGGAGATATCAGTTGTTGACATTGATTAACATAGGAGTGTCAGGATGATTTGAAGCACCAAGCATTTAGAAATAGAACTTTTTATGAGGAAAGACTGCTTTTACAATCCAGAAAATCAAGCCTAGCGACAGGGTGTGGTGTAGCCTTGCTGGCCAGTCATGTCGGGTCTGACAAACATTCAGGAGTGCAAAGAAGTTGTTAGCTCATTAGCCTTTTTCATCTCTCCCTTCTCCTTGGCCTCTCCTCCCTGCTAAGTCCTTCAGTAACTGAAGTGAACTTTGGACATGTTAGAGCCTTCTTTCATTATCAACACCCCTGCCCCAACCAAGCTCAGTATTCCGATCGAGCTTCTTCTTGCCAATGCTGTAGGACACCTTTTCCTTCAACATCTTCCATTTGAAAAAACTGGGAAGTGGGGACCAGTTTAAACACACTCAGCTGTAAATAGCCAAGATCAGGTAGACTTGAACCTCCTTCTTGTTTTGATACGTAAGGCCATTGTGAGTAGTCTTAAGAAGCCAATTCCAAATACTGCCTGTGGTGGTTTGAATATGCTTGGCCCAGGGAGTGGCACTGTTGAGAGATGCAAGTTTGTTGGAGGAAGTGTGTCACTGTTGGGATAGGCTTTGAAACCCTCCTCTTAGCTGCCCAAGAGATTCAGTCTTCTAGTTCTCTTTGAAACAAGATGTGCAATTCTCAGCTCTGCCTCCAGTGCAATGCCTGCCTGGATCCTGCCGTACTTCCTGCCTTAATGATAATGGACTGAACCTTTGAACCTCTAAGCTAACCTCAATTAAGTATTGCCCTTTATAAGGGTTGCCTTGGTCATGATGTCTCTTCACAACAATGGAAACCCTAACTAAGACACTGCCTGAGGACTTTAGGTGAGCTGTGAGGTGCCTATTCACTCAAGGAGGCCTCTGGTCTAACAACTGGATATTGTACACTCAACACTCTTCTCTTCTCAGACATAAGAGGGGCAGAATGATTCAAAGCACCAAGGATTTAGGAATAGAACTGTTTTCAACCTGTTTACTGCCAGCCGTGACCACATAATATTCTCAGATCAAGTGTCTGCAAGTATCACTGTGTACACTCTTCTTCATAGCTCATTTTACTGACTTTGTGTGTGTGTGTGTGTGTGTGTGTGTGTGTGTACATATATTGTTCAGGGTTGTTTTGAAAGAAATACCAATATTTTTTCTCTCTAATTCAAACTTTGAAGCAACAGAGCTGCACCCTCAAATCCTTACCTTGGAAGGAATCATCTGACATCATGTGAGAGCCAGATCTATGTTTTAAGTGTTAGTTTCTGTGCCTAAGGGTTCCATGAAACAAAGCCTGTAAGCACCATGCCCAAGGACAGATATTTCTTAAAAGGCTGGCGGATGTTTCTGGGAGATAACAAGACACACATTTTTCACTCCCCAAAACAAGTTTGTTTGACCCAATTGCACCAGATGTGCTTGATCACATGTAGGTGGGGGATCCATGGACAGGAAATACATCAGGAAGTGTGCTTGCCTCTGATTGTACCTGATAGAAAATATGATAGCATTATGAGTTTGCCTTTAAAAGCATCTGCAAAATGTGACTCCTAACCATTTTCTAGGAACCCCAGAATGATCCTGGCCAGAATCCTCTGACCATCCTGGACTGTCTATGTTTAAAACTTGCTTCAAATTTGGCTCAAAAATTGTGGAACTGGCTTTTCTCGATTCCCAGGTTTAATGTTAGCTTTTTGGGCGGTCTTAAATTTTTAACTGTCTGCTTAGGAAGTGCTTCTGCCTAAGATCAACTCCTCTCTTCTCAAGTAAATAGAGAATGCATCCTGGAATCTGTCTTCTGTGAACTTACCGTTCTTGAAAAATCCCCTCAACTTTCCTTTTCAAGACTCTTTTTTATGCTGATGGGAGTAAACCTAGGTCCTTAATCTTACTCCTCAGCCCTGATCTGTCTTCTATTTCTTTTCTGTGCTTAGTCCTCATGGGAAAGACATGCATGCTCTTCAAGAGATGACACTTGGAAGAGCTTCTGCCAACCCATCCACATCAAAGGCAATATGAGAGTTCCAAAGACTGAATACAAGTGAGTGACCCCTACACCTGACATGCATCCATGCCCCCTGAGGTTTACATAGCAATTACTTCTTTTAAAATTTGCGGGCTGCCGAGATGGCTCAGCGGTTAAGAGCACTGGCTGCTCTTCCAGAGGTCCTGAGTTCAATTCGTAGCAACCACATGGTGGCTCACAACCATCTGTAATGAGATCTGGTGCCCTCTTCTGGCCTGCAAGCATATATGCAGGCAGAGTGCTGTATACATAATAAATAAACAAATATTAAAAAAAAAAAAAGATAAGCAGCATTTTGGGCTGGAGAAATGGCTCAGCGGTTAAGAGCACTGACTGTTCTTCAAAAGGTCCTGAGTTCAAATCCCAGCAACCACATGGTGGCTCACAACCATCTATATAACTACAGTGTATTCATAATCATGAGATAAATTTTAAAAACCTCACTAAAATTTGCAAAACAGAAAGTCACAAGGACAAAAACATTCAACTCTCCAAATTAAATCCACTGCTATGAACATTTAGTATAGTCCTTGTAACATTCTTTTCCATACTTCTATGAGTACTCTTTCCTGCTATATATAATGTTTGCATCCTCTCCTGTTAAATGTAACAAGGCTCTGCTGTCTTAAATATCTGGGATATAGATGTTGCAATGGCTAGAAATGGTTTGTATTTGTTTGCTTGTACAGCCCCAGCTGCTGCCCAACTAGAAATGTTTGTTGGTTTTCTTTAATATGGATCATTGTAATTTATCTCCTCAATCCTTCACTTTTACAGATTAATTTTATTTAAAATTTTGAAAGCAATTAAACCTTATACAATGGATATTTGGGAAAGAATGTTTTTATCTCAATTCCTAATTATTTCTTTAGGGTAAACTCCCAGGCTTTAAATTTCTAGGCCAAAGAATGTAGGGTTTTAGCCCTGGAAAGGCTGCACAGATTTTCATTCCCACACACAGAAATCTGAACTGTTAGATCTTCAAACACATATTCAAGTATATATTGACTGTGTTAGGTAAAATAACACCACAATGTTTTTCGATTACTTTTTAATGACTGTGTAAGACAAGTTCTTGATCCTTTTTTTTTTTTTATGAACACCCCCAAAACATTGCCTTTAAGAAACGTTATGTAATTTGTCCTACTTTCATTGATGAATAAACTATTAAAACATTAACACACTGCACTTCCATAATGTCTGTAAGTATCTCCTTTGTTCTCGGGCCTTGGGCATCTATGGAAGAACCTGTTCCGTGAATTGCAACAGGTATACAGTACACATGCATTATTTAATAGAGCACTACTTTAAGCTCTAACAACCAGTCATGCTCTGTGCCCCATTTTCCTCAGCTCGTTTGCTCTGCTCCTAAACAGTGCTGCAACAACATGCTACAGACTCGACTGGAGAAGGGCGTAGGTCTTCCAGCTCTCAAATGAAATATGCTGAGTCTTCGGTTGTGCTTGAGATCACAATGGTAAAGCAACATAATATCCAATCTAAGATGGTAAACATATCATTATTAAAAGTTTCTGGACACAGAAGAATTTTCATAGATCACAGTACCAACAGAAGAAAGATGACAGTAAACAGCAGAGTGGAAGGGACTGTTTGCACAGAACCTGCACAGCCTTCCCATTGCTGGGACAATATTTTGACCATCCAAAGAGCTTCTACATGCTGAGATTTTAAAAAGTCGTGATGCAAGGAAGTAATAGGCAAAGGAAATGGCTGGTTAACTAAAAAGAGAAACACACACCGGAGTAGATGGCCAACATCAGTAGTAGTCTTAGGAGTCAAGTTAGACCAAGACCAAGAGTAAGTGTCTCCTCAGCTCCATCTTGTTTGCAAGAAATCAAGACTACTTCTCACAAGAAGCAGGCCTGGGAGCTACTGCCTCAAAAAGAAGCTGTAATAAGCTCCTTAAGACCATGTGGCCCCTGTCAATTGCAGAATGTATCAGAAATTGGTTTAGAAAAGGGATGACCACTGAATTGCTTCAAGTCAAGTACAACTTCGGAAACAATTGTTAATCTCAACACTCAAATCTACTAAAGTTCAGAATTGGAAGAGGCTTTAGGACTCATAAAGTTGAACTCCTTCAATGATTTCCCATGCAAGGTTGTCAGTGTACCATTGTATAAAAGAAGAAATAACACAAACTCATGGTTAGCATGGCCTGTTAAATATTCTGACTCTAGAAGAGTTTAAAATGTGCTTTACAGTGCTATTTTGTATTACATGAGTAAAACTTATAAATGTATGTATTGAAAGCATGACTAAAGAATGTCCAGTTATCTCTATCCATCCATGTAGCTTTGGATTTGACATGACCGAGGACATGCCATCACATAAGGGAATGAAGAAAGAAGAGAACCACAGACACACAGAAAAGCGGGGCAGGGATGGGTCATGTGCTCTGATGGAGGTGTACCGATGGCCTGTGAATTCAGTGCATTTATTATATACCACTGAGCAAGGAGGCAGGGTTATTATACACAGTTGAAAGAGTGAATGGGCTAACTACTCTCTGAAGGAGGCCACTGGAGGTGAGTAGTTTCCGTTGGAGTCCTCCAGAAGGAGGAAGCTCTGGTTAATGGTTTCCACATTCACTAGTTATAGCTACATAGACTAGCTTTGCTATTCCAGGGATCTGAGGCATTGGGGTCCTTGACATGATTGTGCTCACATCAACAATATACATCGACTAAGAACTGCATCTGCTCCCCACACCCATTGTCAATGACTAGTTTAAAAGATTCAAGACTCAAAGAATCTCTATTCTCATCTCATCGAGAGATTCTGGGATTTATACCCACAGGTCAAAATTTTTCACATGGTAGTGACATCTAAGGAGTCAGAGAGCTTCATATGTTGTGTTTGATGAGACTTCACAGTTAGTTAAACAATGACTCTTTAAATTAGCCGAATGTACAAAATGTGTTGTAAAACTCAAATAACTTCTTTCTGGCAAGAATAAGAAATGGGAGTGCTTTTTAAAAAGTAAATTCTTAAGCTGGGCAGTGGTGGCACACACCTTTAATCCCAGCACTTTTGAGGCAGAAGTAGGCAGATTTCTGAATTCTAGGCCAGCCTGGTCTACAGAGTGAGTTCCAGGACAAAAAAAAAAAAAAATCTTCAAACGTAGACATTTCCACAAGATCTTGGTAATTTTTTAATCCAGAAGATGGACATATGGTGTCTCTCCACTCCTCTCTTCTAGTCTATATTTAAGAACTTGAGAAAAAAAAATATGACACCCTAAGTAAAAGGTAATGAGGTTGAAAAGAAAGGAAAATCTGGCTATGGCTGGAAGCAGAGGTCCCACCTAGTGTGTTCAAGGCTCTGGATTCCAATCCTGGCAATGCCAAAAGGAAAGAAGGGATAACATATGATGCATAGATATTTTCATTTCTCTTCAATGGATTCTTTTGCAAAAAAGAAATGTCTTCTGGCATTTTCCATCAAGTTTCTAGAGGTATCTTCTGTAAGCTGGCTCCCAGACTAGGGCCTCCAAGCATGTCAACCCTCCTGTGACCTGCACTACATGGCACAGGTTGCTGCAGTTCCTTTAATTATTTCTGTTCTTTGGCTTGGAAAGGCTAGAGCTAATTAGTCAGGTCTTGTCCCCCCATGAGCAAGTGGAGACATGCTCAGAAGGCTTCTCCCAGAAGCGTTGCTCTCTGTGCTTGGCGTTCGTTGTCATAAGAAGATCTATTGCTTGAATACTCGAGAGTGCTTGTCTGTATCTGGAACAGACATCAGGCCGGTGACACCACACACCTGGCGCATCAGAAATCCACTCAGACATGACAGTAATGAACAGACATGGGGCTAGAAAGCAGGCGGGAGGAGAAGACGTTTCTGAGCGTGGTGTGCTCCAGCAGGTTCACAGGGAAATGTGCAAGGGATATGCAGAGCAATTACTGTACTTTGCAAAGATGACAGTTTTTAATGATGCCATTATTTATTACACTGTGTGTTTTTTCAATGACAGAAGGACTCTCACCTTCTAGGTGACCTCGGTCTTCATTCTCTCTTTCCCTACTCTTTCTGTACACACACACACACACACACACACACACACACACACACTCTCTCTCTCTCTTTCTCTCTCTCTCTCTCTCTCTCTCTCTCTCTCTATATATATATATATACGTGTGTGTGTATGTATATATACGTATATATATGTATATATAATTTTATATATAATGTATAATATGAAATATGTGATTTTGCAAGCCACAAAAAAACATTTAAAACTAAACAGTACCTAACACTATTGGTAGATGTGCAGTAGAGTTGTATTTTTTTTTATTTTTTATTTTTTTGGATTTTCGAGACAAGGTTTCTCTGTATAGCCCTGGCTGTCCTGGAACTCACTCTGTAGACCAGGCTGGCCTCGAACTCAGAAATCTGCCTGCCTCTGCCTCCCAAGTGCTGGGATTAAAGGCGTGTACCACCACTGCCTGGCTAATTCACCTTTTATGACCTTGAACATTGTAGGAGACAGATTGTTACAGAACATTGTAAATAACGACAGATAGAGAAATATGTAAATTCTGTATTATCTCACTGGTATTTTATTTATTTATTTATTTATTTATTTATTTATTTTGGTGGTGGGGGATGGCTTGGTTAGTTTGTTCTTGAGGTAGGATCTTATGTCTCTCAGGCTGGGGCCAACTTATTTTGTACCTGAGGATGGCCTTGAACTTCTCAGCTTCCTGCCTCTACCTCCCGACTGCTGATATTGCAGGCAAGCACCACCATTCCCAGTTATACAGTGCTGGCTATCAAACTTAGTGATTCCTTCATGCTAGAAAAGCACTCTACATCTGAATTACATCCCCAGAGCCCTCATCGATATTGGAAAAGTGTAAGTATATGAATATTAACTGGGTGCCACATTCTGGTGGGAATAACTCTTTGCCACATAGAAGAGTCAGAAATCTTCTATGAATCATATCCCTCTCACCTTGAGATAACAGGATTTGATGGTTCCAAGAAGCAAAGAACTGCTTTACAGTTATCCAAATATTTTCCCTTTGTTGTTGTCCGTTGAGAGAACTGTCTGGAGTCTGCCAACAGAGCTCCACAAATGGCATAATTTTTAAGATTAAGTTTTACTTTCTAATTATGTTGGGGGAGGGAGCATGCATGTGGTGTGGGACCCAAAAGGACTGGGGGAGTCAGTCTGGAGCAATAATGAGGCCAAGACATGTCCAAGCCCAAAAATCTTGTCCTGAGATTGGCAGAAGTAGGACTGCTTCCTCCTTGCTCTGGACCTGCATGTCCTGATGCACATAATCTTACAACCACCACCTCAGTCACCCTTGAGATGGTCATGAAAGCCTGGTGGCCAGGTTTCAAGTTAAATTCCCGCAAGCCTTATAAGGACATGTCCAGAAAGCACTTGGAATTCCCCTTCTTGAAAAAAACCAAAAACAAAAACAAAAAGGTTCCCAGCACTTCAGCCCCAGCCAAAAACCCCTACCCATTCTCCAGGGTTAATATAGCCCTTGTCCACTCCCAATAAAGAAAGCTGTTTCACTGGAAACTGTCTCCAGAGAAGGCTGTTTCTCCCACACTTACATTGAAAGAGATCCTGTGTAACCCACCCACCAAGCTAAGCTTCATTCCTTCCAGTCTAGCTTGGTACACCTAAGTATATGGATATCCCAAGGGGTAAAACAGACCCAGGCCAGAATGTGAGCATGCGCTCATGCTGGTATCCTTGGGGCCAGAGGTAACACCCTGGTCTGGAGTTGTAAGCTGCCCAGAGTGGGTGCTGGAACAGAATTCAGGTCCTCTGCCAGAATAGTGGGTGCTTTTAACTGCCAAGTCATTCTCTCCAGCCTCCCACAACTGGTATTTTAATGCTATCTATTTAAATTTACTTTTGTAATTTTAATAGGATAATTAACTGAACAGATTAGAGAGAACACCTTTAAGACTCAACTACCCCAACATGTTTTTCTGTTTTGCTGCTTAAAAAAAAAATCACATAAAAGAAAAGAGAAAAAAGAAACTATGTAATACAGAAAATTTTATTTTTTACTGTGTTAGACTTTCAATTAAAAAATATATTTAGATATTTAAAATGAGAAAGATTTTTTAAGTGTCATGAAAACTTCAATACATAATAAAATACATCAAACTACCAGAATCTTTCTCCACAGTAAGCCTTGTAAAATAGATGATAATCAGCTTTTAAGATGTCTTACACATCTCATACAATAAATCTTCATTCATTTGGTCTAGTAGCTGTGTTCAACAATGAAAAACATAAAACTCTACGTGAAAGACTCAAAATCACCTAACCACTTAGCTTAGTCTCTCAACATTGTGGTATCTGCTCTGAAGACCCTAGCACAGGGATTCACCATCAAGGGAACACTTCTCTTGGCAGCTAGTGCAGAGTCAAAGTCCTTACCCGGGCAGGGCAGATGCAGCCACCAGGGAAGCTTGTCAGTTACTGAGCCGATAAAATCCAATGTAAAAGTACTGTGTCAGGAGTGTTAAGTAGAGATCATGGTTGGCTGCGATGCCTAGAGTTAGCCAGGTACTTTTGTTTCAGTGGGCTGTCTTCTGTTGTGTTACTTGCAGTTTTCTGTTGGCCGCTGTTGACATTTACTGTTACAAGTTGGAATTGAACCTGCAGGTTACCTGAGTGCTTTTTAAGGCAGGTTCCTGGATTAGAATTTGGATGCAATGCATTCTCTGAGGGGCCAGAGGAAGGGTGGTGGAGAGGTGGTGGCAAGGTGGTGATCCCTGACTGATTTAAGAAAGCACTGTTTATTGTCTGGGAGAGGTCAAAGCCTCAAGATCCTCTCCCAAGTTGTTTCTCTTGGATGTTTGTTTCTTAGAAGCCAGTGACAACTAAAATGCTGTAGATCACATTGAGTACAAATTCTCATCAAAAGAAAAACAGAGGGCTGAGAGTTTATCTCAATAGTGGGGTGTTTGCCTGGAAATCACATGGCCCAAAACCCAAAACTAAACAGCCAAAGAAGCCAGCAAAAACTAAAAAGCCAGACTCCTAAATATTTGTTCATAATGAGGAATGGCTTTCTAACTTATAAATAACTTAATCCACTCTTCAGAGTAGAAAGGAGGGGAACGTATGCTTTAAAACAAACAAACAAACAAACAAACAAACAAAGAGAACAGCAAGCCTTGTGAGTGGTTTATGTAGTGGTTGAGAAAAGAGTGTGGTACCTGTGTGATCGACAAATTCCAGCTAACATTAACTGAAGATACGCAAGCGACAAGACCAAGTTAGCAAGTGAGAGCAGAGGGTACCTACTCTCACAAAACTCCAGGGAGCACCATTCACACAGAGTCTAAGGTCATTTAGTAGAGCCCAGTCCAATATGTGCTAATAACAGGGGAAATCTGAACAGTGGCACTAACAGAAGGAAGACACAGGAAGAAGCCATCTCAAGCCAGGGAATGCTGGGCCCACCATCTGTTAGGTGAGGGGCCTGAAGTCATTCTTTCTCAGCACCTTCAGAGGATGCATGGCCCAGGCATGCATCTTCTACTTCCAGTCTTCAGAACTGGAAGGCTGTAAATTTCTGTTGTTAAACCACCCAGATCTTGGCATTGTTATAGCAGTCCTGAGATTTAGAATACCAAAGCAGAGATTCACCACAAATTCATGGTGCCAATTCATTCCATTTTGGTATGTTTTGAATTTTTAAACTGGAAGATTTTTAAAGAACCTCTGCACACAATCTCAGAGACAATGAATAATTCAGCTGTACTCTGCCATACTCCTCCCGAGGAAAACACTCATGGACAAAAATACCTTTAATATCCAGAATACAGATGGTCCTGTTTCCAGTCCCTGAGTCTAATTTCACATCTGCAATTCTTTTTGGAGAAATCACTTGTAAATCTCCCAGACAAGGCGCCGGAAAGCTCTACTCTGCCTTCTGGCTCTTTGGGTTCCCATCGGCGAACCTGCTTTTCTCAAGCATAATTGAATGCAGCCTCGCGGTGCCTCAGAAATCCACACAAGAGAGAAGACACAGAGAGGGTAATCTTTCTACACAGACCCATGACAAAATCCTTAGAATTTTTTTCTCTGCCTAAACATGAACGGCCTCCTGTCCAGGCCACAATGATGGCATTTGGCACCCAGTAAGCAGGTTAAGAGGAAATACAACAGAAAGTGCAGTAAAGAGCCCCATAGTCACATCTAAAGGCTAAGTGAACCAGGGCCACCACAAATACTAAAATGCATGATAACAAAAGCAGTCAGCATTTTCCAAACCATATGCTTGTAAATGTTATTCTGCAGGGAACCAATTAAAACTATGGGGTACTTAGAACACAGACATATGGAACAAAGCAGGGCAACTTATCTTGTCACTTCAGTGCTTGCTCAGTGCATCTATTAGTGAGATATAATACTGAATTATTAGTACAAATAAATGCCATCTTAATTATCAACATGGAAAGGCATTGGCAGTGCTTAAAGCCTTTGCTTGGGTGGTAGTGTTATTAGTCTTAAATGGAGGGGTGTCAAAGTCTCATGAAATTCCAGTCATGGTAAGTATCAAAAATAAAATTATTAAGACAAATATTTGATCAGGCTAGGTCTCCATTTTCTCTGCTGGTTCAATAGAAAAATAAGAACAACAATATTTTATGAAATTTACAGGGTTCTCAATGAAATCATTTAAAAAGTGCACAAGGAGAAAGAGCACAAGGACACGTGGTGCCTGAGTGGGACACGAAGGCTCCTTGTTATTCTAGCATGGGAGATACACAGGTCATCCAAAAGAAGCAATCAGAAGACTGATTTTGACAGCCAAGGAGTTAAAAATTTAGACAGGGTACTATTAAGTTTCCCTGACATTAAAAACAAAAGCAAAACAGAAAAAAGAAAACAAAACAGAAAAGTTAAAATAATAAAAAAATCTGGGATCCATTCATAGGTAAGCCTAAAATAGGTACAAGACAGTCAAATTTTTTCATTCGATAACTAAGCTTCATTTGCCATTATCAGCCGATTTAGAATTAACATTTAAGCATATAAATTCTAATAAGATGGCCTAAACACAATTAAAATAATGCTAGAAATGCAGCCTCAAGCAATAAGCCTGGAGAACACATGAAATACTAAGAGAGATGCTCATTTTTAATATAGTTATAAAGAAATACAATTGGCTAATAAATGTTATGTGAAAAATGGTCAGTACTCTTATCCATCAGTCAAATGCAGAGCAAAACCCACTGAGACTCCATTTCACTGCAGTCCCAACAACTGTGAAGAAGTCAACAAGTGCCAGGGAGCATGGGGTGAGAAGAGAACCCTTAGGACATTGATGGTGGGGATGTAAAGTGCAGACACCATGAATGTCAGTATATGGCTCCCTCCAAATGCTAAAACTACAGGGTATATATATGGATAGGAATCTAAGTCAGATCTAAGTCAGCAGAGCACAGAGATTGCTGTGCCTCCATCTTATTGTTACTGCACTGTTTACAATAGCCAAGTTCTAGAATGAACTTGACACTGACTGTCAACAGATGAATGACAATGAAAGTACAACTAGATAGAGAACGAAATGATTATATCATTTGTAGGTAATGGACAGCGTGTCCTGGGGAGCATCATGTCCCGAAACAAACCAAGACGCAGAAAGGAAAATGTCTTCTACTTCAAAATATGAAAGCGCAAGGGAAAATCTATTAGAGAAGAGCAGGGGACGAGCAGGGATTGAGGTGGGGGTGAGGGTAAAGCAGGTGACAGAAAGGTGACTAAGATCAAAGTTTGTGACACACAAGCATGAGAATATCATCACAGAATGCAGTATTGCATGCTAGGAAAATGTGGTAATAATAAATAAGAGAAAAGAGAAAGAAGGTCTTACAGCTGAAGGAGTCTAGTGATGGTCACTGATGAAATCAGAAAGGGGGCCAATGTAGTAGCATGGTTGCGGGGAGCCACCTCAATGATAATGAGCACCCAACATCAGTATCAAATTTTGATACAGTAATTTTGCATGTGTATAACCCACTGTTTTGCCAATGCCTCCTCTGCAATGGTCTGTTTAAAAATCTATGCTTCTCTGGCCTCTCCTAATGTCCAGTGTATCTCAGGCATATAGACAGCACCTAGTATGTTCTACGTGGCCCATTATTTAGTCTTCATGTCATCTTTCTATCCTGAAATCTGCTTCCCTGACTTATGAACTGTGACTCTTGCAGGGCTCAGACCCAGGACCTCCTGCCTGTTGGGATAGGAAGTCCTTGAACAAGGAAGTGCACCCCATCCTGTGCCCCCTTTTCTGTGGAAGCTTTCTGGCCAGGACACCAAAACTTCAGTTTCTCAGTACTCTCCAGTTCTGGAGATTCCTGAATGGTAAAGAGATGTCATCACACCTAATAGGCAGGGTTTGTGGTTCAGTTGTCGGTGTGAGTCCAAGGCTTTGGTGTTCTGTGCACATAGCAGATACAAACTCACTTTAGAAGTGAATGAATGGAGACCGTGGCATAGGAGCTCTCTCATCACTCAAGAAGTACCATCCCCTACCTTCTTTCTTTCCTGTGAGTACATATGTAACGAGCATGAGCACCCCAGGGTTCTCGAGAGGCACAGAGATACCATCAATGGCTCTTTTCTGCTACATCTGATAAGACAGACCCCTAGGACTAGGACCTCTGGATTGAACATTTACCTCCCCACGTAAATGAGACACAACAAGATGTAAGAATCATACCTCTAACTTAGTGATGGTAGAAAATTCCATTTCCCCCTTGAGCAGAAGGAAACATTCCATAAGCTTGCCTGCAAAACCTGTTTCCAAAATAGTGATGCAGCCTAACCCAGAGAAACAGTCCTGGGTTTTAGAACAAGCAAATTGAATGGGAAAATAAAAATAAAAAATATACAATGAATACTTACAACCTTTGTGGATTTGACTAAGGAAAACTCTAGTGAACTGCAAAAGATACTTGTATAATGCAAGGGTCCGTATGCAGTGTCAGGGAATGTAAAGGCACTTCCTGTCAGGACCCATGCTGCACAAGGGAGGGCCTCCCTCCCCACAGCTCTGCTGTTCTGTGGGGCTCCTCCCCATGACTTCTCCATAGCAAGTCAGAAGACAGGGATTCTACATGTAAATCAGTGCAGTGTTACATGCCTTTCCTGAGCTGAGCTGAGCTGAGCTGAGCTGAGCTGAGCTGAGCTGAGCTACACAGACATCTCTATCACACTGCTGTGGGGTGGTGGGAGCAGGGCCCAGTGCTACCCCACCATGTTTAGTGGCTCTGACAGAGACAGTCAGCTCCTGGCAATCATTCTAACTTCAGTTTCAGAATGCCACTATCCCAGCACGCCACTTTATACACTGGCTTTAAAATAACCACCGGCTCTTGCAAGTGACTTAAACCCAAGAGGAAATTTTATGTATAATTACCCCAATGCCTGCCATCTCCAGAATTACAGCGACTCTAGAGAAGCTCTAATCAGATGGAGGTACATGGAAGGTTTTTAGGCATGGGATTTAATACAGGTTGACACGTTTGAAAGAAAGTTGTCTCCTCTGGATGCCATCAGACCCAGAAAGCTTGCTGGTAAGGAGGCTGGAGACACAGGGTACCGAGCCCAACTCACTACTAACTAGCTGTGAGACCTTGGTCTAGACACTCCTGTGTCCTCAGCCTCAGAATCTCTGAAATAACAGGCTCAACCTGAGACTCACTAGGCCACTGTTCATTTTAACGTTCTAGGAACTGACAAAGAAATTGGATGTAGAAGATGGATCTCTGAAGAACACACATTTTAAAGGAGACCTATCTGTTTGTTTGTTTGTTTGTTTGTTTGCCTGTTGCTTTATCAGGGGAATTTGCTTTTGAGGAGAGGGTTTAAGGCATTGCTGCTCTCAAGACGCTGATCTGACCTATTAGGGATCTCTTGAGTCATAGCATAGTAATACCAGTTGGCTGTTGGAGCCACCCTAAGGTTTTTCTGCTCTGAGTTTAAGAAACAACAAAACATTTGAATGCCAAAACAAGAGTATGAGGGAATGAATAATCTGCCATTTGAAGAAAGAACATTTCCTTAGGGTTATAAATAATGCACAGTTCAAGATTTTTTTTTGGTAGGAATAAGCAATCATTACCTTTTATAATATCACTGCCAGCCTCTGGGGTTTGGAACGAAAACCTCTCTCTAATGGATACACTCGCCCAGAACAGACAACAAAATCTACTTAGGTGCAGTGTTAGATACACTGTGACCCTGAGGGAAGACATAGAACCTGGACTCACAGGAAGAAGGGTGCAGCAATGGTGGTGTTATTGACAGATTCTGGGGCTCATCAAGCTGTTCAGCAAAGAGCTGGGGATCAATAGCTGCATCAACACAATCCTCCAGATCCTGCTGAATTCTCAGAATGTGGGTGCTGCAAAAAACAGAGGCCTGCACTGTGGTCAATCTGAACATCCCCGAGGTCACTGGAGAGTCAAGAGATTGATGACTCTGAGTGAAGAAAAAAATACAAAACGGCTTCAAGGACATGGTGGCCAGTCAGAGAGCCAGGTGTTCTCTTTAAAGACAACTTTAGAAGGGGGATTGTGAGGAGTGCACTGGTAAGGCACATGAATGTGTCACACACTCACCTGTGAGTGCTCTCTAGAAGAGAGGAAGTGTCATGAGCCAGCAGGTGATCCATAATTTTCCTTTGAAAGAATGATGGTCCTCTTGACCTTCATTTTCCTCATCCATAGTCAAGTTTCTAGCTATATAATGAAGCTCCTTAGAAAGGACATCAAGCAGCCTGATAGCCATGGAGTTCTTAAATACCTAAAATTCTGTTAGTTGTCTTTTAAGAGATGCTGGGAAGACAGTTATAAGGAGTGCAATGAGAATCTTTGATAAAGGACAACGTTGGAGATGAGTGATCAGAGTCTCTTTTCTGTTCCATAGCAGAACACATGAGAGTGGATAATTTATAAACATGGATGGCTAATTTGGCTCATGGTTCTAGGTGTTTGGAAATACAATATTGGGTAGCCATATCTCCCGAGGGTCCTGTGTTTCCATGTACCATGATAGGACTCAGGATGGCAAGTAAAGAAGAAAAGAAGATGTAAGGTAAAGAAGAAAGAAAACAGGTGGGACATTGTTTTATAAAATTCATTCCCACAGTAGTTAACTTAGTCCAAATAAGGGCAAGAGCTTTCTCACTGTCACAAGAACCAATCCAGTCTAAAGAGGATTTCCCTCTTAATAACCTTATCTCTCATAGGCCCACCCCCTACCAAACCCACCACAGACATCCACTAGCCATCATCCCTCATAGTCCCATCTTTTTCCACAATGACCACAGACATCCACTACCCACATCCCTCACAGGTCCCACTTCCTTTCACAACAACAGCAATCAAACTTCAGCACCAGTTTTGAAGGGGACAAACTGTATTCAGACAAGAGCCTTTTCATATGGGCTTTCCTTCCTTTATGATCTGTAAAAATCTAAAGTAGAAAAAGATTTATCAGTTTTCTGTAGGTACCACTAGAACATACTAATATATCAAGCTCTCTTTTAAAATTATGTAAAAACAAAAGCCACTACTTATGCTGATTATCTTACACCACCCACTAAACAATTTTAATTGCATGAAATCACTCTTATTTTTAAAAATATATATGTATGTATGCATGTATGCATATATAATGTATGTGTGTGTGTGTGTGTGTGTGTGTGTGTGTGTGTATTGGGCTGAGAGGTGGTTTGGCAGATAAGAGATCTTGGTGCTCTTGCACACAACATGGGTTCAGGTCTCAGCACAGTGGTTCATAGCTGAAAGGACTCTAGCTAGTCTGAGTGTGGCAATCATAGCTCTAGCAGGCCTTCACCTTCTCTCCAAATTCCCTTTGCCTTAGTAAGATTGCATTCCTAAAGCTAGCTCCCAAGGTCAGTTCCATTATTTGGCCACATCCTTCCCTTGAGGTTGACTACCAAGGTCCAGCTATCAAAGTATTGAAGTCCAGCAGTGAAAAGTCCCCTTTGGCACACCTAATTAACATACCTAATTAAAAGTAAATACCTCATCCTAATATAGAGTTTCCTCTTTACCATTATAAGCTGCCATTTTCCTATGTGCCACTCTCTATCC
>JADRCD010217546.1:14054-32457 GCA_019843815.1 Montemys delectorum | reverse complement strand
ACATTAACTCCCAGTGAGTCCCACACCTTCTTACATTAACTCCCAGTGACTCTAGTTTTCTTTATGTGAGTTATCTCTTTCACATCCTTTTTATGAAACTTTAATGTATATCTAAATATCAAAAACATCACCTATTTTAAATATACAATTTAGTAAATCTGGACAAATTGACAGCATAACAGACCCAACACTACAATGATATCTTACATGTCCATTGTATCAAAAATAAACATTTTAACTAATTTAAAGTAATTTCTGATTCCAACCCTGAAGCTAACTTTACGAACACTTGCCTTTCTCTCTAATGAGGCTTACCTTTTTTTAGACTGTTGCTTTGAATCATATAAAATGACCCATGCTTCAGTAAGTTTTGCTCATTAATTCACATTGCAACATATAGTATATGGACCAGTGTGGTGGTTTGAGCAAAAATGATTCCCACGTGCTCATATATTTAAATGCTTAATTACCAGGAAGTGGAATACTTTGAAAGGATTAGAAGGATTTGGAGGTGTGGGCTTTTTGTAGGAAGTATGTCACTGGGGGCAGGCTTTGACGTTTCAAAAATTCATCCAAGGCTCACTCAGTCTTTCTGTCTACCTATAAATAGGATGTAGGTCTCAGCTCTTTCTCCAGCACCATGTCTGCCTGCCTATAGCCACATGCTCCCTGTCATGATGATAATAAACTAAACCTCTGAAATTGTAAGCAAGTCCCAATTAAATGGGACTTTAACAGCTGGTTTTGTCATGGTTTCTCTTCCCAGCGATAGAGGCCATGACATGTTTGTGTTTGTAGGAGAGTCAGAGAAGTTGAATTTTATATGGCACCCTCATACAGACATATTTACACTTTTCATGTGTATTTACTCTCAATGGACAATAGAGTCATTTCTATTTCATCTGTTATGACTAATGCTGCTATGTGGTGAATACTTACGTAAAAGTTTTGGTGTGGACATGTTTTCATCCTCTTATCTCAGGGTGAAGGAAGGGAAGTGCCAAGCCATATGCTGTGTCTATATTTAACATTTTGTGAAACTGCCAATCTATTTTCCTGAAAATTTACATCATCAGCAAAAGAGAGGTTTCCAGCAGTTCTGCCTATGTGCTACATTTCTTACGGACCATCCATTTTTATTATGGTGATCCCTGTGGCTGTGAAATTCATCTCACTATGGTCTAAATTTGCATTATCTTTGTGTTAATAATGAAATCTATTTCAAATTTGTGTCTAAAATTTCTATTTTTAAGTCTTTTTCATTATACTACTCACTGAAATGTTGATGTCCCATTTTTCCTTAAACCTATTTGTGAGTGTGTGTGTGTGTGTAGGCTTATGTGTGTGTGCATGCACACACATGTGAAGGCCAGATGTCAGATGTCTTCCTCAATTGGTCTCTATGTTATTTCTTAAGACAGAGTCTCTCTCTGTACCTGAGATTTCCAATTTACCTAGACTTAGTGAGCAGTGATTCCCCAGGGATCCTTCTGTCTCAAGCTCCCCAGTACTGAGATTACAGACATGTAAATGTTTTTAGCATTTAACATGATGTTCAAGGGATTGAACTCAGATTTTAATGGCTACACAGCAAGCACCACACTGACTTTGCTCCTCTCCAGTCCTAAACTCATTTCTTCATCCATGTGAATAATGTTAATTCCTGGCCACATGCAATTAACTCCTATATCTACATGCATCCAGGCAATAACTCATTCTGAATATATTTCTATGAAGTAGCCAATGACATGTTTGTGTTTGTAGGAGAGTCAGACAAGCTGAATTTCATATATATAAGTAAATGATTAAAAAATGGCATGACCTTACCTTCATTTTGCATTACTGTAAATAATGTATTGAAAAATTACAGTAATTTATATTTTAAGCAATATGTTCACACAGGATTATATTTACCTGCTTTTCTATTTGCTCATAGACAATGTTAGATATTTGTAGTAGTGAATATACCCTTCTGGCTTTGTGACATAATGGCTACAGTGAGAGCAAGTATACTCATTGTTAATGATCTTTTCCTTTCTTTAATTGGAAATTTCTTCTTAAATATAACTTGATCATATACAAAAAATATAGAAACACAAAATTTTAAAACAAAATATACAAGCAAAAGATCAATAAGACAAATAATGCCCAAACAAATCAACATAAGACAAAAAAAGAGTCAACAAAAACATCATTGATGAAAACTGATTTCCCTTTGGTAGCAGATGTCATTGGGGACAGGTTGTAGAGTAGGAATGGGAGCCTATGTTCATATGCCCTGCTGAGCACTGGGACAACATCTTCCTTGAACCTGTGCAAGCAGCACCCTAAAGAAGAACTCTATACAAAGGAAGGTACAAATGATGCTTAAAAGTCATCTAGTTCATGTTTTGCAAGTAAGTAACACTGGGTAAATAGGAAAATAAAGCAAAAAAAAAAAGATCAAGAGAAGTCAAATTAATATACAACCAGAGGAAAGCTGTCAGAGCCTGTATAGTAGGAAAGCTGGGGAAACTGGGATTATTCACTTTCTAGTGGTGCTATTAACTGGGGAGAAGCTTTTATCCAAATGGGATGGAATGATGACCTAGACTGATCAAGTCAGCTGCAGCTTTCTCCTGGAAAACGATAAAAGTAGCCCTAAAATATATTGCTCTTGCCTACATTTTTGTTTTCCATTTGTCTTCTGAGAAAAACAACAACAATAACAAGAGTAACAACATGATGAGAGCCTTTTCCCAGGAATTAATAAGCAATGAGGAGGCCTTCATTGATACATTCTTATTTACCCTGCAGATCACTCTCTCGGTGTTTCAACATCACTGCTTTCTGCATTCTAGATTTGTTCTAGCTTCTGTGCTGGGGATAAAAGTTTATGATTTCTACTTCAATGATTTCTGAGAAATTCTGATTAATAAAAGCTGAACTAGTTTAGTCCTAGGAGACTGCTATGCTTGTTAGGATATAAAATATTTAAACTGAATTGAAAGTGATTTGCTAATTGCAGGAATCCTTTTCTGCTATGACTCGGCTTAGAAGCTACATCTTAGCATCTTAGTAGGAAGAACTATTGTGAAGACTCAATGGTTGTAAGTGTGTGTGCGTATGTGTATGTGTGTGTGTATGTGCATGTGCGTGTGTGTGTGTGTGTGTGTGTGTGTGTGTGTGTGTGTTTGTGTGTATGTGTGTGTGTATTTTAGTTTTAGGAGAGTGGAAAAAAGAAAAGGCTAGAAGAGAACCCAATATGAAAGCTGGGACTACAGGATATAGATATCATTAATGATAATATGTTACTTTAAATGTGTGAGGGGCACATATTATATATATAATGTAGATGTATGAAAAATTCAGAGAGATGAAGAAAATCACTATTAGGTCACTGATACTTTAAGGGTAAATTGACATGTAGATATAAAGAAATTAAATTCTAATTACTTTTTTATATGATGATAAAAATACCAAGAATTCAAAAAGTATTGATACAGGTTCCAGAAAGCTAGGGTAAATTATTACAAATATGTCAACTCTACCATCAGAATAAAGCCAGACCCAAGAACCGTTTACCTCTTCTATTGCTGTTCATATGACCTGGCTCACAAGCATGTTCTAAGATTTCTGAAATTGCCTTCAGTTTGGCATCCTTTGAAATGCAATCTTCCTACAAGAAGCAAGGTGAATGTTTTATCAACCAGTCATTGCACTCCTCAGCTCAAAATCCACCCAAGAGAAATTAAACAGTTGTTTAGAAGAAGAGGAGATGTCACAAGAAGTCGAACATAAGCAGTTCTTTTAAATCTGTGTTTTAAAGATTTACTCTACACTAGCCCAGCTACTGCTAGACACTAGAAAAAATGCCAAGGTTATCACAAGGTTAAGGGAAGGTGGTAGAGGAGGTGGAGTGTAGGGAGTGAAAAGAGGAGGAGGAGTCAGTAACATCTGCCTTTAGAGATTGGGGGAGCATTTAACTCCTTTATGGTTGAAAGTCTTATATTTCTATAAATCACAAGGATAATCTATTGACCCCTTTTGACAGCTCCAAGCTATTATTATTATCAAATTGAGTGGCAGGCATGGGGATGGGGAAGGCAAGAGGAGTTTGTTCTTGTTGTTTTTGTTTGTTTGTTTGTTTGTTTGTTTGTTTTTTGGAGGGGAAAATGGGAAAGGAAAAATTTACATGTAAATTAGAAAATATCTAATTTAAAAAAAAAAGTTCTCAGAATAATAATAATAATAATAAAGAAAAAAAAGAATCAACCAAACCAGGAGCTGGTTCTTTGAGATAATCAACAAAATAGATAAACCCTTAGCCAGATTAACTATAGGGCACAGAGATAGTATCATAATTAACAAGATCAGAAATGAAAAGAGAGATATAACAACGGACACTGAGGAAATCCAAAAAATCATGAGATCCTACTACAAAAGCCTATACTCAACAAAACTGGAAAACCTGGATGAAATGGACAATTTTCTAGACAGATACCAGGTACCAAAGTTAAATCAAGATCAGATCAACCATCTAAACAGTCCCATATCTGCTAATGAAATAGAAAAATCATTAATAGTCTCTCAACCAAAAAAAGCCTAAGACCAGATGAGTTTAGTGCAGAGTTTTATCAGAACTTCAAAGAAGACCTAATACCAATACTCCTCAATGTATTCCACAAAATAGAAACAGAAGGTACTCTATCCAATTCATTCTATGAAGCCACAATTATTCTTATACCTAAATCACACAAAGACCTAACAAGGAAAGAAAACTTCAGACCAATTTCCCTTATGAATATTGATGCAAAAAATACTCAATAAAATTCTTTCAAACAGAATCCAGGAACCCATGAAAATGATTATCCATCATGATCAAGTAGGCTTCATCCCAGGAATGCAGGGATGGCTCAATACATGGAAATCTATCAACATAATTCCCTATATAAACAAACACAAAGAAAAAACCATATGATCATCTCATTAGATGCTGAGAAAGATCTAACAAAAAATAGAGTTTGAAAGCTGGGCAGTGGTGGCGCATGCCTTTAATCCCAGCACTTGGGAGGCCGAGGTAGGCAGATTTCTGAGTTCCAGGACAGCCAAGGATACACAGAGGAAACCCTGTCTCAAAAAGACAAAAAACAAAAAAACAAAAACCAAAAAAATTTAAAAAAAGAGTTTATATAGCATACAGAAGGTCCTGGTTTTGATGCTCAGAACTTTAAGGACAAGCAGCTTTGAGTAAATAATAGAAAATGGGGCTAGGAAGCACCTTTGCCTCTGTTCACTACGTCAGCAGAGGAACCTACTCTCTTCCCGGTTTTGGTTCCCATTCCCATCTTATAAAACAAGTAAGATGGCAGTGATCTATGACAGGCTAGTTCTGTCAAGTGTATTTGGTCCTGAATAGAGCTACGGTATGTTGTTTCAAGGACTAATTGTATTATCAATGCATGATAAACTGTTCTATGGCCTATGTATACTTTTTCTGCAATAGATTATTTTATTGCTCCTAATAATTACCCATTATCAAGGCTTCATTATGTTCGATATGGATAGTATCTCTAGCATACAAAACATGCTTATTTTCTAGGCCATTTTATTTGGATGTATAAAATAATAAATGGCCTTCAAGAAAAAATGAAATATTTTTATACAATCAATTTTAAAACATCACTTTTTAGGAAGTATGTAGCAGATTGATATATTCTTTTACAAAAAAGTTCAACACATAGCATTACTCCTCTTTGAAAATCATTTTCTGGTATAAGCTAGTAAATACATTATAATTCTAAAAATGTTACAAACTATTAAATTCCAAATTCAAATTACCCAGTAAATATGAAAGTTTTGAGGATCAGATTATATAGCAATTATATATTAATTGATATTGTTCTAAAGAAAAAAAGATTGTTTATTCTTTAATTCATGTGGGTTCTGACTTTTTCCCTTGTCATTATGAATCTTCAACATAAAATCTTCATCAGGACTTTCAAGGCTTTGATTAACATTTCACAGTAAATTACAACTAATCATTTGTACTTCATTTTGATTTGATTTTAGCCTAAATTAAGTTTCTATTTTAATATGATTAGAGGTTTTGAAGACAATGGAATCTATGAACTATACTTTTACCTTATATCAAAGTGTGTAATTATTCCAATTATTCCAAAAGCAATTCCTGTGCTTTTCCTTTGCTTGTTCAGGGCTTTATCTCAGAACCTATAACAATTCCTGGTAAACAGGAGCACTCAAAAACTCAACAAATGTGTCAGTGGATGCACCTCCTGGCCACTGTCCTGTGCCTTAATGGAGGGGGTAGGTAGAAGGTCAGACAAGATTCTAACTCTGGTAGTAAAATCTTTTTACTACACACATTTTTGGGCACAAGTGCTTCTATTCTCATTCTACAGGTGAGAAAATAGAAACACCAGATATTAAAGTGTTTATTCAAGGTGATAGGTGATAGACCAATGTTTGTCTGTCTATAGATCCTGATATCTTAACAGCAGGTATTTCTCCATCATCATACTGTGGGTGAAATAAAATGGTTCAATACCCACACAAGACATGATCACAGAAAAAACATATCCAGAAATCCCATAAATTATTTGTCCTCTAATTCCATTAACCTGTTTGGGATTTTAAGAAGAATGGTGGTCTCATGTTGGAAAAATAACAGACTATGAAGGGAAGGGATTTTTATATGGAGTAGGTAGGACAGACAAAGACTTAGCTGTAGGAGTAAGATCTCACATGGTGGTTGGAACACTTGGGGTTAGATTCTAGGCAGCAGCTAGTGACATAAATCTAGTTCCCTGTATTTGCAATGCACTTCGGGTTCTCGTTAAGGTTCCCATAACAACTGACCAAATATGCAGGATTAGAAGTTACTCCGTTACCTTTCATAGCAATGGAGCTAACCCCTTAATGAGAAATAGATTTAGGAAAGGTTTCTGCGAGGCCTAAGAGTGGTACTCATGATGTTGCCCAGGCTGGCCTTAGACTTCCAGAGCCATACTGCCCCAACCTGCGCTGTATAACTATAGCTAAGAACCATAGTGTAGGGGTTAGATGCCTATTTTAGACTTCATATATTCTTCAATACAGACAAACTTTAACATGGATGCTCTAAATCTAAAAGCAAATTTAGTGTGTGAATTCTTTTCTTTCTTCAGAAACCATGCTTTTCATTTAGTAAATCTAAACAGTGCATTGTACTATCACATTTACCAAGTATAGGTTACTAACACCTCATGTTTTTATTTTCTTGTGTCATCAAGGTCTGTGGTAATTACTCATTAGCTGTTTAGGCCCAGGACCATAGAGGCTGGTTTGGCCTTATGTTTGCCTCATTAAGAAAATTCTCTGAACTATTTTAATGGCTGGCAGTATGTATTTGCTTTCATAAAATGGTGAGATTTATGTAGCATGTGTTTTCCCTGCCTGAACACATGACAGGCAAGCCTGCAGGGTCTCTGTGTCCCTGGGAAGGGCTGTACTTACACTCATGAAGACCTTCCTGGAGTGACAGGCAAGCCCTGCGGGGTCTCTGTGTCCCTGGGAAGGGCTGTAGTTACACTCATGAAGAACTTCCTGGAGTGACAAGCAAGCCCTGCAGGGTCTCTGTGTCCCTGGGAAGGGCTGTAGTTACACTCATGAAGACCTTCCTGGAGTGACAGGCAAGCCCTGCGGGGTCTCTGTGTCCCTGGGAAGGGCTGTAGTTACACTCATGAAGACCTTCCTGGAGTGACAGGTGGCCCTGCAGGGTCTCTGTGTCCCTGGGAAGGGCTGTAGTTACACTCATGAAGACCTTCCTGGAGTGACAGGTGGCCCTGCAGGGTCTCTGTGTCCCTGGAAGGGCTGTACTTACACTCATGAAGAACTTCCTGGAGACGTCGTAATCTGGTAGAGATTAGGCAGGGAGTTGTTTGGTGTGTCCATCTCTGCAATTCCTCTTAATTGTCATTTGTATTATTTCTTAAGGCATTTACTCCCTACAGACGCAGTGACAGTATCTATAACATACATTTTTCAAGAGTTTTGGGGTGTCAGTGTAAAGCTTATTGTAACTTTTTCCAACAGGATCTGGAATGCTACAAATTAAATAAGGTTCTCTGCACTTCTTGCATAACGTAAAAAAATACCATCTGCAATAAAAATCTGTCGACTATATGTTGCTTCCAGTATTTTGAACATCTACACCTGTCCTACTATATTCAGAGTGAGATCTCTGCATATCACTTAGTGTCCTCCTACACGATGTGCTTTGAAACAGGTGTTTTGAGATATGGACGATTAAAATATCAAGGCAGTGAAGCAAAGACAATTTCTTTCTGAAAAATAGTGCCTATCACTCCTCTAGTTAATAGCCTAGAAGGCTGGAGAGTGTTAAATAGTGAATAGCAAATACTTGGTTTCTGAAAAAAAATGGAATTTGGGTTAGTAGAATGTATGAACATCAGAGACTGGTCCAGAGTATTTTAATTGACAAGGCATAAGGTGCATGTGATGCTATGAAGAAAAAGAGCTAGGATTTTGAAGACCAGTGCCTTTCCTGAGGAATAGAAAACCATGGACAATTGGATCCTTCCCATGACTCTTATCCCTTATAACTAGACCATTATCTAAAAAGAATTCTACTCAAGCACATTAAGATTTATGAGCCCCTCCTGACAATTGATGCTCAGGGAACCTGGCCCAGTACAGAGAAGGAAAGGGTAGAGAGATTCTGCAGGGTAAGTGAAGTAACTCCTTTACCCATGTTCATTGATTTAAATGGTTGTTTATATTTTTTTCTTATGAAAATCCCAGTCACATACCATGAACTTCCTATCTCTTAAGAAATCTGCTCTTTCCCAATTTCCATGTTTTAATGTTTGTACTCACATCTTTGCATTTTAGGTTCCTCTCTTCTATTAAAAATTAAAATATTTATAAGCAAAAATAAAGACCATGAATCCCTGTTCAAAAAACTTACCCAAACCTTTTAGTAGAAACTACATCCTACTTATCCCTTGCTGTAAGAGGGGATACTTAGGATGTCAGTCTTAAGGGATTCTATTAATAATGTATTGTGGAAGATACATATGAAAAGATATTGGAGGAGATTTTACTCTGTATGAGTGATTTAAAAATATATTTTTCTAAATTTGGCTAGAGAATAGAGCTAGAGGCAAATACTTTGCTTCTTTTCAAACAATGTCCTTCACTGCATAGATAGACCCAGAAAAGTTAGTCATCTTGACTCAAGTAGGAGCTGGGTCATGAGTTTGGAAATCAAGTCATATACTTTGAAATTCCCTCTGAAGCTAAAATGAAGTTTTAGGTTGACATAATAGGAAATGAATTTAATATTACTAAAAGAGATTAAATCTGAAATGTATATTTCAGTATTTAAATGCAGTAAAAGTGATCTATTGTTCTTAACAACAATCCTGAATAAAAGGCAAAGAAATGTTTGCCCTTAAGCAGACACCTTTATGTACTTTCTCTCTACACATATGTATTCATGTTCATTTTTATATCATCAAAATGTGATTAACTAAAAAAGGATGGTTAACTTTGTTTTCTTTATAGACATGGTTGCTTTGAGCATTCCCAAATTACTTATGTTTCCATAAGCCACTTGCTTTCTCCTTATGAATAGATGAATAAGAGATTAAATAGTTTTCTTGACCTACAAAAGGTCACCATTTAATTATTATGCTAATTTCATACAGGAGATTCAGTACATTTCCTGCTTTTCTACTAGCTAATAAAACAGACTTCAAGATTTTCTGTGGGATAAAAAGAGGATGCCCTTTCAGAACTGAAGCTATTATGTACACACAGCTGTGAAGGCCAGTGAGTACTCACTCTCCTGTTTGGTAGACTCTCTTCCTGTTGTTTGTTGTTTGACTTCTTCTGAATCTCCCTGAGTAATTCCTGGACTTTGCGAGCATATTATCCTTGATTCTGAGTCTTTGATACTGATGACTAGAAATCAGAATGAACTTACGTGCTACACATTTCCACTGTATTAATAAGTCATGTTTTAGAAAAAAAAAATCTGTGAGCAGGTAAGTAAAATGAAATAATTTTTAGCATTCCACTGACAAATAAGGCTGATTTAAATAAATTAATGAATGAAACATTCATCACGTAATAATTGATGTAATTAATAGTGTATCAAAATGTATTGAACTTTCAAATACTCATTCCATGATGGCTTCTATGGAGATTACCTTGGGTAACAAAATACTTTTTAGAAGTGAAGGGACTGTGAACCTCTTTGAATAGTATTTTGATTGGGTGAATTCAGTGTCTTGTTATCCCAATTGCTCCATTCTTTTTTAATTGAGGATCCCATTAATTGCTGTTCAGAGACAAATTTAATTTAATGTGTCATCATTATATATGTTTGGAAGAAATAAAACAGAAACAAAATAGTTTTCTTAGAGACTTGAATGATGGCACAAATTAAGGGTGCATGCGGATCTGAGTTCAATCCCCTGCCATTCACATGGCAGAAGTAAATAACCAAGTCCAGCAAGTTGTCCTCTAACCTTCACACACAAGAACACACATGTTCATACACAATAAATGAATAAATTAAATTAATAGCTTTTTTCATGTTTAAAAAGGAATACTTAGGGGATGAGTTTTCTAATTTTGTTTTTAAATTTTTATTTCAAGCATTCCTACCTTAATCAGTAATATGTTCACCTTGAGAGAATGGCTGGAAATGTCAGAAAGAATTAAAATGTAGATGGTCCTTTGTTTATAATTTATACACTAATGAGGTCAGTACTGGAAGATTCCATGGGTCCAGTATTGGTATGTAGAAACTAACACCAGATAAATAATTGTAGCCCTTCTCTGATTCCTTTGATTGAATATATGCTTTAGAAATGTTATAATGCATCTCCTACAGTTCACAATGACTAAGTAGCCACTGAAAACTAATTGAATTAAAAAATTGCATGTGCTATAGGAGTGAGGAAATAGGTTGTCTATGGCACCTGAGAACAATTATTGCTCTGTAGTTACCTTGAAAGCTTAATTGGATCTGTGATATGGATTGTTATGGACAACTTCCTATGATATTAACCCCTCCACTCATGGAGACCCTGAGGAGAACCAGCAGGAAAGAGCCTCTTCATTATCTCAACATACCATTCAATTTACCATCATGTTCTTTGAGCTTCATTATGTACAAATTATTGGAAAGAAGAAGGTTCCTCGTGTCTGTGGGATTTTATTCTTCCATGTAACAGTAAGCAGCTCATCAGCTTTGGGCTTTGGAATTAAATCAGCATGGAATAGGGCTTTTGGGGTATTTCATGATCATAGGTTTACATTAGAAGTAAATGAAATGGAAAAGTAAATATAGGAAGGGTCAGATGCAAACTCAGTGAGAGTCTCAGCTATGAGAGGTATAAGATAAAATTTCTGAGCACAGAAATGGCTGCCATTTCTATATTCAGATATAGATAATCAAGGGAGTAAGAATTAAGGGGGATGGATTTTGTGGGGTTTATGAGTACTGGGGAGGGATAATCTAAACAGAAAATATGGAAGGTTGGGAGTACTGGGCATTTGGGCAACTTGTTTTAGAAACAATTCTCACACAGAGATTCAAGAAATATCAGGAATTGTAAGTACTGAGAACTACAAGACACACTTATTCTTTCTGTACTCCATGGAAAGACACAGGACCTACAACTTCAGAGAACTCAGACATGTACAAAATTTGAGGACACACACACACACACACATACACACACACACACACACACCATTTGAAAGCTTTGGCAAAGTCAAAGAAGTTGAGCTTTACTTTGCCTAAGGCTATGAACAAATAGTTTCAGGTACTATTTTGACTATAATTTTTCATCATAAATAAATAGGTATAATAAAAATAATAAAGTAAACTAGCTCCACATTTCAACTTTATAAGAGACTCACTTATTTTTCTTGTCCTCACTGAGATACAGCAAACACTTAATCTCCCAACAAGAACTTGAAAAAAAATAGCCACACCAAGTTTCATAATAACCATTTGAGGTGAGAATTAAGTGCTACTTGATTATAACAATGTATAATATAATTTTCCTTATACTAACATCAACAAGTCTCTTATAATACCCACCCTAATTGAAGCTGTCATAGTCACATTCTAAAATAGAATGATGACAGTGGAGTGATCCTAGCTGTCAGATAAGAGAGACTCTGACACAAATGATAATTTTAGAAAAAGAAAATATTGGCTTACATTAAGTAACATAAAAATGGAAACAAGCATACCAAACCCCAAAGCCAAATTAAATCAACCAAACAAAAATAGTCAGGATCACAGTGTATATCATGTGAGATTGTAGAATACTTAGATATATTTGTCAAATCTAATTTCTCAATGTTCAGGGATCTGTGAATAAGAGGAGGCAGACAGATAGTAAGAGTCACAGGTAGAGGATGACTCCAAGGAAACATGTTCCAGACACAAGAAGATTGATTCACATATAAATTCACAGAGACTGTGAAAGAATGGACAAGATCTGCACAGGTTCAGACCAGACAAAACCCCAACACTGAGAAGGAAAAATGAATACAGTCCCACCATATCCAAGAAGCTATTTACAGCTGACACTTGCGAAGAATGTGAATGTCATTGGGTCTATCAACCACATTCCAGGGTAGGTCACATGCCCAGAGTAGTTGGATAACATAAAATGGACATCATAATTTTTCTGCACTTTTGATTTGGTATTTTGTGTTTTCTTCATTTTATTTTTTGTTTTTAGCTGTCAGGTTTGTTGTTGTTGTTTGTTATTGAGAGTGAGAAAGAGAAAGAGTATAAGGTCAGGTGAGTTAGGGGGTATCTGAGAGGAGTTGGGGGGAGAAAGAATATGATTGATATATATTACATGAAAAAAATTAACTAAAAATTAAAAAAAATAAATACAGTCTCCTCAGTCCATCCAACAAAACAAAATAAAACCTAGCCAGAATCAATCCAACTACAATTGAAAAAAATCTTCCCAAACACTTCCATAATTTTCAAGACTACATCAAAAACAGTAGTAAACAATATAACATAAACTTTCCCCATGATTTTAGTTCTGGAAAATTTAATGCTGTAAAAATAACTTAAGACCTGCATAATAATTAATAAGCATTATCTATCTGTGAGCATCTTTTGTCTCACCTTAGTAGAACACACAGGGAAGATGTGATTTTCTTATTAAGAAACTTCTACCACATTTCAGGATGGTAAGCACAGGTGTTCTCACCTGGACCAGTACCTCCTGGCTGTCTCATGCTGGGAAATACCAGGCATGTTCCCTAGACTTTCTGTGGGATCAGATAAGAAGCTGTTTACATTTCATGTTACCAATGATCATTCTTTCATCACTCAGAATATTTTAGAAACATGAGTAGATTTCCCTATAGATTTAATATTATATGAAGTATAATATTTTTAGTGAGGCAGTGGTTTGAATTTTCATTTCTAAAATAGTATTACCCCATACATATCTTTTAAAAGAACTTTACATTTATACTGGAGTTTCAAGGGACTATTAGTTGTATTTTTTCTCCTGTTAATAGTTTATATAATTATTATCCTAAGAAAATAATATTTTGTATAGTAATTCAACTCAAGGGTCTAACTACTTGACAGAAACTGAATGTGGACTCTACTTGTTAAACACTGACATCCATACTTGGGATGTCACCTTGAAGTAAGTTGCCACAACTATCCCGTCCCTTGAGTTGGAGAAGGAGTGGATGGGTGTACTTTGAAGAGTACTATGAATCCGTCTTCTTGGATTTATCTGTAGTTTGCTCAAGAATGTTCAAGAAGTTCTATGGCTTTTTAGTTCCTTCTCATTATGTCTGTGCACATGGATGCTGCTTGTCTTATAGTAAGTGATCTTAGTTTTGGTCATTTCGTTTGGTTGATATGCTCTCTTCTTTAAAGTGAAAATAATTTTCACTTTGTATTTATTAAAAGCTTTGGAAATTTAAGACTATGAAAATAGCTTGATTCTTACTTTCTAGCCAATAAATTTAACATCCATTTCAGAATCTTCTTGTTTTGATAGCTCTTCTCCTATAATTGAAAATGTATAAATGCAATGTACTTTGGATACTCTATGTCTAGAAATTATAGTTGTATTTTCTTGCCTTCCCAATTTTTTTGTGTGTGACAATGCAAACAAATGCTTGGAAATTTTTCTTGAGCACAAGATCTTCCAAGTTGCTATAGAAACAAAGTAATGATGGAGAAGATTGATAACACTTTATATTCTGCACATTGTAGAAGACATTTAATAGATTCTTTTAGTATTACATCTATTGGATCATTTGTATGGCAAACCATACATCATTTCCCCTGTGTTGATAGCTAAATTCAGATTTTTCGACTGCTGGATACAGTGAAAAATACATAATGCTAACTTATATTTATCTTGATTTATTTTATATTTCAAGCTTATTCTTTTCAAATCATTCCTTTTTCCACATGATAAATATTCATTATACCAAATGTATTAAAATATTCACTATGCTTCAAGTCACACAAATCAATTTTTGCTTATTGCATGCACATCTTGTAACTAAATATATGCTATTGATACTAAGAACCTGGAGGGTAATTTCTTGTGTGGAAAAGCATAAAAGCCATGGGGAATGCTTTCTATTTCAATGCAATGTTACATTTTAAATACAAAAATAAAAAGTAATGGTTGAAGTAGAAAATTTCTACTCAGCAGATTATTTTACTGATTGATATGATTTGTTAATTTTGTTAAGTTTACAAGAGTTTAAAAATTCCAGAAAATACATGATAATGATAATTACAGGTGCATCAGAGCTTTAAAGGACAATGGGAATTCTCAATCACTTGCATGGTAGGAAAAAATAAGGTCAAATGACTACACATTGTGACTAAGATTTAAAAGTCTCTGTGCTGAGCTTAACCAAGACAATGACAATAGACATTCCAAAGTGGTGAGGGGCAGGATTATGAGGCCCCAACCCTATACAAAGAACCACAGGGAAAAAAAGAAATGTCAAGAATAGAAGAAATAGACTTTCCTATGAAAGGACACAAGGGCACACAAACTGGTTATCAAATATAAACATTTCAGCCCTGAAAACACACATATAGGTTACATTATATAAGCTGAGTGGGTTATATTCAGGATTATATGTATTATACATATACATACATGCATGCAATAACTAATTAAAGAGTCATGAATTTTAAAAAGGGTAAGAAGGGATAAATGGAATGGTTTTATGGTAGGAAAGGAACAGGGGACATAATGTAATTATAATCTCAAAAAATGAAATTTAAAAAGCAACTAAAAATTACTGATGGTCACCTTCAATGTATACAATCAGCTATCAGCTGTATCGGTAACCTTAGTTTGTTTTTGAGACAGAGTCTTGCTGGTGGACAAGCTGGCTTCAAACTCTCAGTGATCCTCCTGCCTCAGTCTACTGAATGTGCCACAACAGCTGGTATATCTATAATTCAATGCTAAAGGAAGTCATATCTCAAAATCATTCCGGGGAAGAGAGGGTAGAGGAACAGCAAAGGGAGTCAAATGTGAACAAAAGGTAGTGACACATATGCATGAAAATGGCAGACAGAGTGCAGCCCATTATTGCAGAGTAGCTTTTTAAATTAGCTTAAAAACAACAACACGTCAGTAAAGATGTTGTAGTCCAACTCCTTGTGGACTGTTTTGGTTTATTATTTAAAGTGTGTTTAACTACTAAAATTAACCAAAATCAATATTTAACTCAAATGTGTTCTCTGTTTCTCTATACTGAAAAGAATCTGCCTTAGTCATACAGTTGGAGGATCTATACGCTTGGTGACATTAATTTTACAGCAAATAGAGGTGGAATCCCTGGAAGAAAGCAGATTTGTTTGATGATATTAGATTAAGGAGGGAATTTGTGATAGCATCCTCCAATCTGAAGCTTGGCTTTTCACCCATTTTAGAATTTTTAAAATAGGAGTAGGAATGCTTTGCTTAATAGAGCTTCAAAATCTAAGATACTAGATGAAGACAAAGTGGTATTTAACTGAAATTTTCTAGTTCTACTATGGATAAAATCTCATTTCCTTTTTATGGTTGAAAAACACTTTTTTAATTATATTTGAATTAATTAAATCAATTTTACGTGGTTATATTCAGTAACCATTTTTCATGAGGTCTCCTGAATGGAAGATTTCCTGTGAAGCATTGTGTATTTAAGAAAATGTGCGCCTATGAGCATCCATATGCATATGTAATGGAACCGTTTTCTATTTGCAAAACAGCACATTAGATCCAATCTAACGTAATGCAGCCATCACTAGTTCTGGCTGGCTAAGCTGGAAAATGGACTATTTATTCAACTTTGTATTTCTTTTACCACAGAATATCTGCATGTTATGAAGTGGAGAACAAAAGGAGGAAGTTTAATTTTAAAAGAAATTAATAAATGAAAAGTAAGTTTAATTAAAAGCAAAGGTATTTTGAAAAAGCATGCTACCTTCAGACTTGTCTGTTAAGGATAGATGTGTAAATATATACTTCTATTCTGGACCAGAAAATTATCCAAACATATTCAAACTATAATTTATTAGTTGAAGGTTATGATGATTTTGAAATACCCCTAAAGAGAATTGTTTAAATCTGAATTTTTTGCCAGTACTAGCAAAAGTAGTGTTCTCATTTTCCCTATTATGTACACAATTGATTAAATATAATAAGAAGTCATTGCCACCAAAATAATGTCTGTAAGTACAAATTGACACTGAGTACTTTCTCTGGTCAGGTTGAAATAAATATAAAAACACAATGAGTTTTTCAGGTATGTAGAAAACAACAAAAATGTAATCTTCAGGATTTTCTTGAAAATCCTTTACAACAAGTGATCTTCATAGGAAATCATATAGGAATCACACTTGGGTGTGTCATCCTGGATGACCAGGACTCTTCAGAGTGGCTTGTACTATTTGCTAGTATTTAGTGAACATTAATAACCAGGAAAATTATTTTTGGAAGAAACATGATTAGTTAGAAAAACACAAACAGGAAAAAGAAAATGAATACATTCGTTCATCCATCAACCTATCAGCCCATTTAAAATTGGTTAAATGCTTTATGTTCACTAGGAACTAATTTTGGTAGCAGGCAAACAATAATATAAAAGACAGAGACCACTGAGTTTGGGAGACAACAACTAGAAAAAAATGACACACAGGGAAATCACCAATTGGAACATCTAATAAGGCCCTCGGGAAATAGAGGGAAAGATGATTTCTCCAGGAAGCTCACTAGGCAATGGCCTCCGAAGCATCACGTGACAGTCGTCCTCTCAGCACTGGCACGTGGTGTGGCTTGCTAGAGCACTAGCTAAAAGTGGGCTAAGTAAAGGACTGCTTAGCAGAAGACTTAGTCAGGTCAAAGCTAGCCCAAGAAGCCTCATCATGTCCACTCTGATTTCTGGCATCAACTCTTTGGACACACGGACATATGAAGCAATTTCTTAAAACAGGACTAGCGACATTCCATTTGAGTTGTAATCAGTCTGGAGGAATGAAAAGGTAGCTCACAGGAATCAAGTCCTTAGCTAAGAGATGACTGCATGCATGCAGGATGGCAGATGTAAGATGTGAAGAACACAGAGGCAGGTGAGAGAACTTTGGAGCAAAACTAGCAGAATACTATGATTTCTTCCCCATCAGATATGTAAATGTTAACAGAACATGACTCTCAGTGTTATAGTTTGGGTGAATAAAGGCAAAGTTAAAACAGAATATGGTGAATATATTTTTTTCATTATATTGGGGAGAGGAGATGTGCCATGGTGCGTATATGGAGGCCAGGAGACAATTTGTAGGAGTTGGTTCTCTCCTTTCAATATGTGAGTTGTCTGAATCAGATCTTCATGCTTAGGGAAGAAGTGGTCACATAGCTTTATTAGCTGAGCATCTTATCAACTTGAAAGACAAATATTTTGGAAGAAAATAATGAGGTTTAGATGTCTTTAACTATTTATTAACTGAGCAGTTTATCAGTTCGAAAGACAAATATGTTTTGAAGAAAATAATGAGGTTTAGATGTCTTTAACTATTTTTGAAATTTTACATTTTAGTAACTCTTATTATACAAAAATTTAAAAAAAGAGTACCAGTGAAGAATATTTGTTAACTAATATATACCAGTGAGCCATGCTATACATTGGCCTGTGAAGGAGGAAAGGAGAAGGAAGGTGGAGTAGAGAAGGAGGAGGAGAAAGGAGGGGTCATGAGGAAGAAGTAAGAGTAGGTGAAAAGAGGAGAAAAAAGAGGAGGAGGGAGACAAGGAGGATGGGGATGAGGAGAAGGAAGAGCAAGAAGGAGGAGGAGGAGGAGGAGGAGGAGGAG